>CAEGAF010164987.1:0-44255 GCA_903067075.1 Micropoecilia bifurca | reverse complement strand
GTCAGAATCTCACTGAGGAAGAAACTGCATGAAGTTTTCTGTTTATTATTTCTGCTATAACTAATGCATATTCGCATATAAAATAAGTCAATGGAGTTTAATTTGCAATTTTTATGTCTTTGTGTCTTGAGGTAGATCTCAGGCGGCTGGTGAGAGAAAAAGTAGGTCTTGCTCTCAAAAGGTTTGAGCACCCCTGCCTTAGGGCATCAAAACATCACTAACGTATACAAATGTTTAATAGTATTATGCAGCGTGGCCTTCTAAATATTAGCTAGCAGGGAAGCAACATGTTTCTTCTTCTTTGCAAGTGAAGTGACAGCATACAAAAGGACACCTCAGCCCTGTGGATTCAAAGACCTTTAACCTTTCCTCCCCCTCTGTTTATTGTTGCAGTGTTGACACGACTGTCAGGTTCTATACGTACATCTTGTGATTCACTGAAAACCCAAGTCCAACGTGGAAAAAATCGAAAGAAGCACATCAGGTATTGAATCAGTAAATGTTTGCCTCGTGTTTTGCTCACCAAACATAGACAGAACCATGACACGTGTCCCATAAAATGATTAATTCATCAGTACTAAACGATACCACACATTCTTCAAAAGATTCCAAGGAGATATCATACAGGAAAATAACCTTTAAAAAGGTCTGGATTTAATAAGTGTTTATAATGCGAACATGATTTCATCATCTCTGGGATGATCTTTCACACAGTTATCACAAATCTCTTTTGTTTTGGAGATTCAGTCTTTCGGCTCTGATTCGTCGTTTACTGGTTTTTCCCACACAAACTTCAAAATGCAGTCCTGCATCTTAGACTTGAACACAGTGTCAAAGTATCGATTCTGCTCCTCTGTGAACATGGTTTTCCAGTCTCCAATCTCACCTGGATGGTAGAAAAAAAAATAAGACAAGATTTTTATTCTTAAGAAAGTAAAAGTATATTTTCTGTAGAAATGGAAAGCATAAAATAAAAGGTTCTTCAATTGTGTCCGTACCAAGAACATCATTTTTCTCGAGATCTGATTTATGCATGTAGTTACATTTAAAAAGTCACTTCTATTTGAAAAAGTGTGAGATTTTTGTAACAGATCGATTCATTTGGACGATCATTTAACTTGGATTACATGTTGTGAGAGAAAATAAACCACCTTTCCTCATGAAGCAGCCTTTGCTGTGATCCAGTATCTCGTCAGGAATGAGGCTGTAGTTGATCATCTTGTTGTCCTTCATGCAGCTGAACCTGCAGTGTTTCACACAGTTATTGAGCTCATGCTCCAGCAGAGGGCGCTGCAGGAAAGAGCTCACCTTGTTTATGGTCCCATGGAGGTCCTGACATCAAAACAAGTTGGTAAAATTGTATGTATAAAAAACTAACAACAATTCAGACAATTAAACAATGACTCAGTCAGTTCTTTCAAAGTATTGGGGGGGGGATTTTGAAAGACATGATTTAGGACATAACTCTTGTAGTTTACTCTAAAAATTAATCATATCTTCTGCATTATACTGTTTTTGGATTTTTTTAGTGGTAATGTTATCTTCATTTATATGTGACTACTATAAGGAACTCTTCTTTACCTTTGACATCTCTTCATATGTGACATGCAGCAGGTTGAGAGCCGCAGTCTGACTGGTCCAACCCTTAATGTGGTCAAACCAGGAGCCAAAGTGCACTGAACAGAATAGATGGGGGCAAAGGGGTGAATCCAAATTTAAGAAAGACAATAAATATATTACAGAAACAGAAAAATGTCAACTTACATGTTCCCTCCAAGAACTGATGCAAAAACTCAGGAAAGGAGCCAGCATCAGGTAGGAAGTTGGCCATCTTGTGGAAGTGATAAAAGGACACCAGAACATCTTTAGGGTTTCTGCTCACATAGATGATCTGTTGGAAGACAAATAACAAAGTGTGCCGGCATGTTGGAGCTGCTCTTGCAAAGAATGGAGAAAATCCTGATGTTCTATTTATATTCTGAAGCTGGAAAACTGAAGTGAAAAGATCACCAGTGTCCAAAAAAGTAACCCGTCGGTGAATAGATATCATTACACCATCCCTGCATCAGTGTTTTTTTAAATTTGTTTTACCTGTTTATGGTCTATTTAACTTTTTGAGCTAGTCTTCATTTGTTTGACTTCTTTTTCAAACATCTCATCTCCTTAATTTAGTCAAGTAGATCATCTCTTCCTGATTAGTATTGGCACTGATTAAACTGCTAGGTTTCTATCTAAACTCACCAAATATGTGCATTTCAAAATGTTTATGTTTTAGGTTTAATGGATTTTCTGACCTTTATCCAAGTCTTGTTGTTCAGTATATTAAAACTGACCCTGGCCTTGGATTCCTGGAGGGTGGCGCCCAGCAGGTCATGGGGCAGATGTGTAGTCAGAACTCGAGGTGTTGAGGTTGAGCTCTTCAGCAAATCTGCACAGTAGTATTGCTCCAACCAGGGGGCTCTGGTCCAGTTTGGAGAACTCTGGGACAGATGTGGGTCACCTCTGCTGGATATGAGGGTCACAATCTCTTGCATCCATGTTGTGCCTATTGAGAGACATCAGAGAGACATGTAGTTTTACTGTTCTCGTTGTTATTACTTTTAGTTTATTTTTTAGAAAATGCAGACATTGGTTTTCCAGCAATAAGAAGGAAGAAAGAGGCTGCTCAGAGGAAATGCTTTACAACCCAGTGCATCATTTTCTAAATGGATTATTCCAGATTGGGAATAATCCATGTGATCCCACACCCTGTTTTGGACAAACCAGTTTGACTGGTTTTGGACAAAGAAGGCAAATTTCCTCAAATAGATTTCCCCATGGTTTGCTTACTGAAGACTTTCCTACATCACCAAGGAGAACAGTGTGCCGCCATAGGCAATCTATGCCGTTCCCATGAAATCCTGCCAATTCAAAAATAAACCATTAACACCAACCTACTGTAACCAGCTGAAGAGACCTCACACTACACAGTAGATAATATTCTAGTGTCCAGTCATTCAGAAAGCCCAACTACTATCCACTGTTGACTTATTGAAAATTCATGAAATATTAAATTTAACTTAGTAAGAAGCCACCAGTGAAGTGCGGCATATTCTGACGGTTAGAGTCGCCTCCTCTTACCTGACTTTGGATAGGACACAATGAGGACATCTGTGTCTTGAAACGGAAACTTGAGAGCGTGTTGTAAGGAATCTTGCGTGTGCAGGTGCCCCGGATACGAAATACCATGAAAAATCTCTGTGACATCCAACCTGGCCATATTCTCTCTTTATATATTTATGAATGTGATGCTCAGGATCCCTTTACTGCAGCTCTTCTATCTCAGTGAGTCTTTAACTCTGTGAGACATTCTGAGCTATTGCATGAATCCAAAAAAGGAAGTTCAGCCAGATCCTCCTCTAAATGGGCGTCTACCAGTAGATATTTTAACAAAACTGTCCAAGAATGGCCATCATACAAAAGAAAAGAATAAATGCTTTATAAATTATCATCATGTCCCAGTCTAAAATAATTCTAGAACAGAATAGAAATTTGAAAGAGTTACATAACTGAAAGAGTTACAAAGCCACATCTAGGGGCGTCAGTGTTCACAAGTAGAGACAAACCTGTAGTAGTGGTGTACCTTGGTGAAATAATAAAATGTTCTGATGGCAAAAAACACTCAGAAAGACACCTAAAGCACTGCAGGCCTCAGCTAATGTCAGTGTTCATCATTGTACAATAAGAAAGTGATAGAACAATAATGGTTTCCATTGAATCTTGACGTCCACCAAAAGTCTGCAGAACGTTGTCTCTAAACTGATGAGTGAAAAGTGGAACATTCTGGAAGATTTTAAAGTGGCCTAGTCAAAGTCAGGACATGCATCTTATTGGAATGAATCTGGAGCGATGTAAAATATCCATTGCTTGGTTTTGCAAAAGCTTGATGTCAGTTGTTGGCATCAAGGATGGCAAAACCAGGTATTAGGTTTAGGAGGCAATTACTCCTGTATATAGGACCAGGTTAGTGTGGGTAACTTAAAAATTCATTTTATATTAGCTTGATTTATCTTTGATTTTAAAATGTGTTAGATGATGATTAAAAATGTTACAGAAATATAAACAGAAGAAATCTGTAAGGAGGAATTACTTACTTCACGTCACTTTTTAAATCAACTTAGATGGCAAATTGGGTTAAAATGTTTTAGGAATCTGCCTGAGCACTGCACTAAAACCCTCATCTGATCTCAGATGTTTAGGTTGCAACGTTGTGTCGGTTTGTTCAAGTTTAATAAACACTCATGTTTATTTGCATCCAAAGATCCATCTATAAATCATAATCTACTAAAATAGATCTTGCTGTTCTGCTCAAAATCAAAGGTTTCTTGGGAAAGCTTGGGGAAAAAAGTGGTTAATTCTGGCTGAACATACATAAACATTCAGGAATGTTTGAAAGAGACAAATAAGAGTTCTGGTTTTGATCCTTATTTTCAGTTCATTTAAGTCAAGAGCATAGTAAAAAAAATGTCTTATATCATCACATACATAATGACCATCTTATCTTTCAATAATAACTTATTCTAAGATTTAGGCAATTTGGTTTCAATTTATCATAGCGATTATGTTTGACATTAAAATGTTATGAGCTTTGTTATACAGTATGTGAGTTATAAAAATAATTTGACGGGATAATGGGACCATTTGACTCCTTAACTTTGCTGTCCTCTAAAGACCATAATGATCTTTGCTAAGCAGTAAGTCATCAGGCCAGCCTGCAGCTGAGAGCTGATTCATATGTTACTTTAGACGTTTAAAAAAAGAGTCAGTGTTTGAAGGACAGCCTGTTTTTTTACCCCAATGTTAAATGTTTATCTTTTACATCCTACAGTCATGTGTGAAAGAACAATTTAAACTTTTTTAACAAGTTGTTTTAATTGGTGAAAACACCAAATTCACAGTAACACCTGGGATTTACAGTCCGTGTTGGTTTATATCCAGCTGCTGCCTGAAATTAACGTCCGGGTCAGATCCCAACTCACAGTGACACATTCTTCTTTCTTTAGTTCTTTAGTTCTGGAGCTGATAAAAAATGTTGGCTTCTGTTTATGCACTACATTTTTTAGATTTATCACAAGTCGGAGACATAATCCAGACCTGGAGAGAAAATTAATGTTAATGCCACATTTTCTTCAACAAATTGTGCCTGAATTTCTGGAGGAAGTTGCTCTTGGAGGATATTTCTCTCCCTTTCTTAATGTTTTCACAGCGTTGGGAGGAGGACATAATCTTGGAAACAACCACATACAGGAATTGTGTCAGGATGCTTCACTTTTGGCACAAGACTCTACCTGGTTCCTGCTTTTCTAATGCTTTTCTAAACACTTCAATCTATCATAAGGGTGATTTTTCAGATTTAATAACTGTGGATGGTAGTCTTCTGCCATCCACTGCTGTACGTCCTGCAAAAGTTCAGTTTGACCCTGATGGCTGTCTTTGTCTGAAATGACTTATTTCCTACTCGTGTTGCAACAGCAAGGGAATGCAATGCTGCCTCAGGTGCAGAGGAACACCCACCCACCTGCTGCCACCATTGAGCAAGCTCTGCACTGGTGGTAATATGATTAACTCTCATGCTCTCATGTTTCCATTGTGCCCCTCTGCACTCGGCTGATGTTTCATACTGCTGTCAACCTGGGCCCCTTCTTCTTTAGTGAACAGTTATGCTTTGAACATTTTTTTTGTGTTTTGTTTTTATTCTTTGTCTGCAGACAAAGTGGTTGATTCTTTTAGAAAATGTATACTTGTTTAATAGTAAAGTTCTGGAAAATCTTTACAAAAGAATTATTTTAAGCTACTAGAATAGCAAAAATAATATTACTTTCTCCAAAAGAATAATGGACACTATTCAAAACATTTGTAGTGAATAGCAGAAAAAAACATGTCAGAAAATAAATTACATATTAACCAGCATAAACTGGCAAGACCACAGGCTATACTTGCAGTTGAGCTACTTATTACACTCTGTGATTTACTGACAAACAGAGAAATGACAGAGGAGGAGCAATGAGCTGGCATTCAAACTGATCAGTGCATGGAAAGGGGTAGAAATCCGCTTTGACCCAAACAGAAGGACAGACTCCCAGGACAGAAAAATATATATTTTGCAGCAAATATTAAAATCTGAGATATTTTGTATTTAACAAAATGTCACCCAGGTTGATGTTGTCTTCATGTCTGGCATTGTGGATCAGCTGCTGTGCCGTCACCTTGGCTGAGGACTCATTCTTGACCAGAGCTCAAGACCTGATGAAGACAACGCCGCTTATTGATGGGCAAGTTCAAACATCTTTTGTACTGATCTTGGCTCTGTATATTGTAGTAGCAGTAGAACCTAAATAAGTGATTTTAAGTTCAGGCTAGAAGATTTGAAAAGCCTACAGTCTTTGTAATTTATCAAACTGATCTGTTGGAAGGTTTGATCTTTTCCTATCTGATCATAACGGATATAATTTTTGTCTATGACGTTCTTGTAGATTGTTGACTTTTATTATTTGTTTAATAAAATAGCCACAATGACCTGCCTTGGCAACTTCGACAGAACTTCAACAATCAACTCAACAAGGTGGATCTCAACACACTGGCTACAACACACACCAACATCCCAAAGATCAGGAAGGGGCAGATCGGTGCACAGGTAGGTTCCAAACAGGAACTACTGGAGACCAACTATGTAAAATATAAAAGGTCTTTAAACAGAAAGAAAGAAAGAAAGAAAGAAAGAAAGAAAGAAAGAAAGAAAGAAAGAAAGAAAGAAAGAAAGAAAGAAAGAAAGATAGAAAGAAAGATAGAAAGAAAGATAGAAAGAAAGAAAAAGCAAGCCAGCTAGGGAGAAAAAGAAGAAAAAATGGATAATGTAGCTTTTCATGAACTAAACATCTCCTATTACATAAAGAAATTATGCAACATTCAAAATCTATCAACCATTCAGTTGTCATTCAACTATATGGTAAGTTATAAAGTTGGGATAATCTAACTTTATGGCAGTAAAACACTGTAAAACCCTAAAAGCCCAACTGGTCTTGGCCAATCAGGGTTGGCAGATAAACAAGACAGAAAACATTACAGACTGAAAACTGAACAGGAAAAAAGTCACAGTTTTGAAAAACTAATTCCCAGGTGATCTGAAGATCTTTTTTCATTGTAACCCAGGAGAACTTGAGGCTCAGAGCCTCAACTAGTTTCCTCACCCAAACAAAGTTGGCAGCAGGCCCGAAATAAATGCAAACATTAAAAATTGTTGAATTGATTTCCATCTGTTAAATGTACTTTAACACAATGTCTTGGGCTGCTTTCTCAGTTCTGGGCGGCGTATGTTCCCTGTGACACGCAGTACAAAGATGCTGTCAGACAAACTCTGGAGCAGATAGACGTGATCCACAGGATGTGTTCAAAATACCCAGACACTTTCCAGTTTGCCACCAGCAGCAAAGGTGAGGCATTTGTCATTCCAAAAGTTAATTCCTGCATGGTTTAGTTCTTTCTCTGCTTCAACACACCTGAATCAAATCATTAGATCCTGGGAGTTGGACCATTTGAATCAGCTGTGCTGAAGCAGAGAGATCTCTAAAGATGATGGGAGCTGGACACATGATCTAGACCATTTATGTCCTGCGTTAAAACAGCTGTGTCACTCGGTGTCACCCATTATAACCTGCACAGATATCGAGGAGGCCTTCAGATCGAATAAGGTGGCCAGCCTGATCGGGGTGGAGGGGGGTCACTCCATCGACAGCAGCCTCGGGACTCTGCGCGTGATGTACCAGTTGGGCGTCCGCTACATGACGCTCACACACTCGTGCAACACACCCTGGTGAGAGCAAGCAACACACCGGATTAAAGGCCTTTTCATAAAAACAAACATACATCCAATTTAAATGCAAAAAAAATGAGTCAAAACTTAGAGTACAAGAATCCTCTGGATTGATTGTGATAGAATCTAGAATATGATTTAAAAACTCAAGCGGAAATGTTACATAGTTTGGACTAATAAGATGAAAATACATTATGAGCTGTTTTTTAACTGCTCTGTGTATAAATGTTTCCAACAAAAATCTACCCCACAACAAAACCGTCCATTAGCTTTGGTTCAGGTTTCATTGTGGAGAGTACGGGAGATTCCGGCAAGTCTGTCCCACAACGTATCAGATTATCTGGATATCTGGGCTGGTTTTGACATGTTCTGCTTAATGACCCAGACTACAATCAGGAGAGATTGTGTTGTCCCTTAAATAAGACTTTGAACACCAAGTTCTCCCCACTTGCAGCTGTGTGTTAGTTGAGAAGCACTACAGAGATTTCAAACAAGCTTAAAGTGCCACATGAATGTAGATCAGCCTTTTTGTGTGTTAGTGTGAAACTTGGATTCAGGTTAAACCTCCATCAAATTATGATCAGTACTATTTACTCAAAAGCGCTACTTAGATTTCTCAAAGGTTAGATGACTCCATCACCATGAACATCATAGGAGAAAGAGTGAAGAACTGCTGTTTCTCAGTGAAAGTTCATCAACATTGTATGTTCATGATATTTCTATATGATATAAACTCAGTGCTCAATTTTCTCTCAAAATAAGACTTAATTAATTATAAGAAGGAAATGAATAGCTGGGTTCTGAATACATTTTGCTGTCATCTTGATGTTCACACATGCTAATCAACTTTTTAGTTTAAGTCATGCCCAAATCATTTTGGATTTAGATTAGTTAGCAAATTACTCTACAATGTCAAAGAATCACCTACTTGAGGGTAACAGATTGAAACAATAAATATAGTTTTCAGGATAAAAACATGCACTATGGTTTTTACTTAAATTCTGTGCAAGTGAGCCATTTCTTCTGGTCAGGGTGGACAACTGGCGTGTGGACACTGGAGAAGACCCACCTGACCATAACGGCCTTTCTGCTTTTGGCGAGGTGAGAAGAAGCAATAGAGATGATTTGACTTTCACAGTCGGATGTTTAACAGATTACTCTGTTCATGCAGGTTCAATGTTACTGTGATGTATTTTACATAACCTGTGTAAAAAAAAACAAAAAAACTCTGGGTCTGAATCAAGTTCATCTTGTCAACTGCTTCATGTTTTAGAACATCGACTGATTTGAACTAGGCTCTCAACATCTGTTGTGCAGGATAAGATATGTATGGATGGACATAGCATGATAAGACTTCTGTGGTCAGGGCTCTGAATGGACAAAGTTGCACAACAATTAGTGTTTGATGATCAGTGAACTCATAAAGCTCCAGCTAGAAAACAGATAATATATACATATGAGGCTTATCTGCTAATATATGGAGAGCCTTGTTGCAACAAATCTTTAGATCTGGTGCTTTTTGCGTTAATGATTGTAAAACAAGTGTTGCATGGCAGAAATCGACGTCAGCTGCTGGAAATAGAACTAGACGTAAAACATTAACACAAATATTTACTGCAGGCATTGAGGTGATTTGCTAAGAAATATATTTAAATGTTATTTTCCTGTTGGATTGACAGAAAGTGATTGCGGAAATGAACCGTCTGGGGATGCTCATCGACTTGGCTCACGTGCCTGTAAAAGTGATGAACCAGGTCCTGAACATATCCAAAGCTCCCGTTATCTTCAGCCACTCCTCTGCTTACGCCGTCTGTCCACACAAGAGGAACGTCCCCGACGACGTCCTCGTCAGAGTGGTGAGTCTGTGTCTAAACTCTTGGGTTACTGCAATACACAAAGAAAAGTACTTAGAAAGCTCGTTAACTTTTTTTTTTTTGTATCCAACTAGTTTCATAATCCTCAGTCCTATAAACAAGGAACTTAAATATCAAATTTAAAAATGCAGATTTACAGTTTAGAAAGTTAAGATATCCCATCTCTGAACAAATATGCAAATCCAGTCCTTTTGCATTTAACTCTGTAAAAATGTACTATCATTCTAACGATTCATTTTTACAATAAGGGTCAGTCTTGCTTTTAGAAAAACAGGATGCTTTTGTTTTACATGAAATCTCCTTTTACCAAGTAAGTCACAATTTATCTCAAATACTTCCAAGACAAACAGCAGTTTTCAGCATTGCTGTTGCTGAACATATGACTTTGTTACACTTTAACTTCCTGAGCAATGTAACAATGTGCTGCCAATACCTGAGAGAAGAACTCTACCCGAAAACTGCATTCATGTTTTTACGCAATTGCTTAACAGGAAATGTGCCACAAAGCAAAATTTGTCCTTGTATGAAATTGCAAAGATGAGAACTTGTTGATTTTGTTCAAAAACATGAACTCTTTCAATACAGAGCAACAATTTGGTTATTGTTTTGTGTATATGCATCCTGCCTGACAGTGAGAAGACAAAACAATTATAAGAAATGCTTTGGCAACTTTTGTTGCTGTAGATAACAAACTTTTAAAAGCCTTTTATGATGTCAACAGAGCTTATGGGAAACCTAATAAAACAATTCAGTTTATGTCATATACGCTTAATGACCACTATCAAACGGCAGTCAATAAAATGAGAAGGCATATTTTCAGCTAAATTGTTAAATATTAAGCAGATCAAGCTGGTACAATAGATGAGGCGGCAGATTAGATTAAAAACTTCAAGTCCAACTAATCAGAAAGGACAAATCTCCGTCCATCATCAAAGCTTCAGCTTGTCATGTCGTATTTCTTTCTGACTCTAGAATAAAACTGAAGGAATTGTGATGGTGAACTTCTACAATGACTATGTGACGTGCAGCACGACGGCAAACCTCTCACATGTGGCTGGTAAATCAGCAGTCTTCCCTTAACAGCTATTGTAAAACTAGTTACATTGTAACATTTATCATCTACCTTAAAAGTAAAAATCAAAAGAAAAAAAAAACCCTGTCCTTTCACTTGATTGTAAAGTTTACTGCTGTCATTGCAGATCACTTTGACCATATAAAGAAGGTGGGCGGCGCGGGTATCATTGGTTTTGGTGGAGATTATGACGGAGTACCCAGGTGAGAGCCAGTAAAAACCTCGAGGGAAGATAAGCAAATTTTAATCCATCAGCGTTTTCGCACAAGCCGGTCTTATGTTACATAAAATTGGAGAAGAGTTTTCCAGAAGATTTTTTTTCCGCTAACATTGTTCTGTCAGGGTCCCTGAGGGTTTGGAGGATGTGTCTAAATATCCCGACCTGGTGGCTGAACTTCTGAGGAGAGGCTGGACGGATGAGGAAGTGAAAGCAGCTCTTGGAAACAACCTCCTCCGGGTCATGAGGGAGGTTGAAAAGGTGAGAGCTATATACTCAGCATTAAGCTTTGAGAATTGTTTTTAATATTTTAACTGTGATGTTAAAATAAAGTCAGATGAGAAAGGCTTAGATCACAGCCACCACTCTAATTCACCCCAAAGCTTTTCTGTTGGGTCGTAATCAGACCTTAATTCAGGTCATTCAGATTTCTCCATGCCAAACTTGCACATCTACTGGTCATGGACTTTGATTTGTGCACTGGTGAGATAAGAAGGAAACATCCTGAACTGTTTCTGTAATGTGGGCATATGAACATTCTCCAAAATGCTGAAGAGCCAAATCCATCTCCTGAGAAATGGTCCAACACGATCATCTTCTCTGCACCGAACGTCAGACTTCCCAAATGCAGTCAGACAAGTGTCCTTCTGCTAGCAGCTGGTTTTCGTCTAATGTGTTACAGTAAACTTTGTGTTGAAAGGCTTTGATGAAGCTGCCTGACCATAGAAACCCATTTCATGAAGCAGCTCTCTATCCTAATCTGAAGCCCACACTAGGTTTGGAAGCCTATAGGTGCAGAAGGTTTACATCTTGCTGCATCCACCAACCTGCTCTGGGATTATACATGGCCACTTAATGACTGAGTTGCTATTGATACCAGTAGTTTTCATATTTATTTATTGCACAGGTGATATCCTATCACTGTGCTGCTCCAGATTTCACTTAGCTCCTCAGAGTGACCCATTGTGGTAGCAGGCCAAGGTGCTGATCTTGTAAGCATTTGGAGTTTGGTGACTCATTGTTGCAAAACAGTGTAGGTAGTGAAACAAGGCCCAAACTTGGCTTATATAATTTAATTTATGTGCTTTATTTTTGATTTGGGGAACCTGTGTTTGTTATCAAATCAAAATTAAATCAATGGTTTTTATTTTTGTTTTTTTTAATGTAGCACATTTCAGCAACAAGGCATTTCAAAGTGCTTTGAATCATAAACCCCCAAAATATAAAGTCACAGAACACAGTCAGAAATGGAAACATAAAATTTTGCCATCAATGCACATCAGATTGTTGGTTAAGGTTTTATTGACTGTGTTTCAAAAGCAACTCTAACCAGGTGGGTTTTTATTCTAGATTTGAAGGCGCTCATTATTCCAGCTGTTTTGCAGTTTTCTGGAAGCTTTTTTCAGATTTGTGGAACATAGAAGCTGAAAACTCCTCCATGTTTGGTCCTGGGGATGCAAAGCAGACCAGAATAAAAAATTATGAACCAATTGCTGATTTGAATGCCTTACAATAAATCCTTAAAAGCTAGCTGTCTTATTGCACCTCCAGAGCAATTTGTACATATTTGAATTATACACTGTCAGAATGACCATTAGCAACAATGGCAGCTGGACTGAGCTCTATTTGGGAAAAGTTAGAACAGCTTTTTTTTTTTTTTTAACCAGACCAGTCTTGTTGCTCCAGCTTCAAGTTTAATGTATTTGAATATAAACTTTAAGTAAGAATCTAAGGATTTCTATACTAAATTACTGGCAGCAAAAACATCTTGGAAGGCAAAGGCTGTAATGTTTAAGTCGATTTTATTGGGCCACATTATTTGACTTAAGTGTAGGTCTGCACACTTTCAGAGTACAAGGCAAAATGCTAAGCATTGTTGATTGTTTATTTTAGATCATATAGTGCAGATTTGAGGAAATTCATATATATTCATTCATATATTCAATTCATATTCTAGATAGTACAAACTTTTAACAGGACTTCTAGTGGCTTTCTTACTGCCTCTTTTTCATGAAGAACGAATTTGTGGAAGACTTGAGTAGTTGCAGTGTTTAATGATTAATGTGAAATCAGAATCAGCACACACATTGCTTGCTGTCGTTTCTTGCTTAAGGTCAGTGACACAATGTCAACCACCTCGCCGGATGACAGTCCTATTCCATACGATGATGTGAAGAACCCCTGCAGGACGAGCTACGGCTACACCGTCTCTGGAGCCGTTCGTTCTCTCAGCACATTGACCCTTTTGATCGTTACGGCTTTCCAGGTTGTTATGACTTTAACAGATTAGTAATCACCTCCGCAGTGACATTTCATTAAAACTTTAATATTAAAACTCTTTGTCCTGGTCAGCCTTCAATTATTTTATCAGTTTACGAAAATACTCAAGTTACCTAACAACAATTACTCAAAGTGGAGCTTATGCTTAAGATCACAGGATGCATGAGAGGGGAAATCTTAGACTCTTATATACTACACAGTATCCAGGAGGGGTTTTTTTTCTCGGAGTGAAGAATGAGCTGCACTGGATGCGAGCTCTTATGTGAGAGAATAGCTCCATCTGGTGGTCTTTGTAAGACACTACAAGAGCATTTATCAACATCTTTTGGCAAACTGCTGGACAAGAAGACTAAATATGTCTGATTTCACAGGATAATAAAACACAGAAATAAAGTGTCATCAACTTTCGTATCTTTACTTTACAGAAGCACCATTAACGGATCACTAAAAATAAGACATGAAACTGGAGTTACAGTAGCACATTTTATGAAAGCAGCGTCATTTTCTTTCTGCATGAGAGAAGTCCTAAAACAAAATTCAACAGATTAAGTTTAATCAGAAAGTCTGATCTACATCGTCAACTTTCAGAAATTAACTGTAAACACAATAACTTAATGTTTTTAGTCATTTAGATGACCAACTGTGAATGTTGGTTCTTGCAAATCCCAGAGCATTCAAGCATAAGTGTGTTGCCATAATCCAGTAGTTTATATTCCTTTTTTGTCAGCCACACAGTGGATAAAACATATTTTAACTAATCAATATCTTTGCTTTTGTCTCTGAGGTTCAACACACACTACACCCAAACACACTTGAGGTATTTATGTGAACAATGCTTGTTAGAGGCACAAAAAATACCTGAGGAACATCATCTTATTGATTAAGTAACTCATTGAAATCTGCATCAACTGGCTCCCTCTTGTGTGCTTCAGAGGAACAAATTATATCAATCTGAGGCCGATAATCATCTGCAGAGAAAGAACAAATTTCCCAGGACAGGGATTGGAAAATGTGAGGACAAATGTTTCAAGAGAACCATTATTACTTTTAACAAACTTGTGAACATTGGCAACATGTACGGTAACTCAATTTTTCACCACACAGCCGAAACCAGCAAAACTGTTTACTAAATTAGTTGCTTGTTGGTTTAAAACAGCTGCTCTTTGCTGTTGGCACTATTGAGATATTCTTTAGCTACCACAAGAGGGAGCTGCAGCTCTCATACTAATATGGTTTTCAGGAAAACAGATGAATGGCTGCAGCACAAATGACCAACTATAGAAGAGAGAATGGTTAGTTTTAAATGGGTTTATGTGGAAGAGCTTAATATAGACATTATCTTACCTGCGGTAAACTAATATTAGAGATTGACTAGTTAGTGCCATCATGTTAATTTTTTTAATCAACTCCGTCTTTCATATAAGCTGGAATGTAATGTTACACCTAATCACTATTATTATATTTAACATATTTTAATTTTATTAATGGAACAATATGACAGCAGAGCTGCTGAAAACTGCAAACTGGTCTACTCTACACCAAAAGAAAACACGTTACACAGCAAAATGTCTTTTCCTGTGACGTATGAAGAAATCCACATAAATCTGAATATACGGAGGCGGAAGTTTCACGTAGAACATTTTGGCAGTAACAGCAGCTGCAACTGATCAGGAGGGGAAATGGAAACAACCGTTATGTGCAAATATGACTAAGAGTAAAATTACTGAAATATTTGAATGTCACATTGTACATTTTCTCTAGAATAAGTCCAGCTTGGGTTCGCTATACTGACATGGCTACTCACTACCACCACCAACTTCACACAACCCCATTTAAAAAAATGATTTTAAAGTAGTGTACTACATCACCACAGACAGAACTGTTGCTTATTACAGTCCAGTGTAAACCTTTAATATACTTACTAAAGGTTGGATTAGAAAATGCTACAACTAAAGGCTCATGGGCTGAAATCAAAGAGAAGAAATGACTAAACTTTCTGTAACAACAGACAGATATAAGGTGCTCTGGTGTCAGCTCTTTGGGTGACACGTTTTCCATCTGAGGTATCTTTGGAAGAAGGAAGTAAAATCAGTTTGCAGGAGGAGGCCGACAGGTTTTACAATGCAACATCTTCCTGTGTCTCGTTTTCTCCTTTCTGGGTGTTGCTGCCCTGCAGCAGAGGCAAAACAGATGGCCCAGAGATCCTGTACGGCAAATTATCTTTGGTCAACATCTTCCTAGTGGCAGAAACCAAGCGGGAATAATTATCCGGATTGTACTCGGACACCGGAGGCCGCTTGCATAACAAAGGCAGACAGTCTTTCTTCTGTTGGGACAGGAAGAGAGGCGGCCGTCGCTGGCTCTCTCCCTCCTTCAGGGAGTCCGGGAGCGACTTGCGTTTGCTTTCAGGCAACAGCATGATGCAGAGCACGGAGAGTATAGCGAAGGAGGCGAAGATGACGTGGTGCAGGAAGAAGCCACGCTTATCCTGGAGCTCCATCATAGAGGAGGCGGCCATGCCAATACACCCCGCCGCCAACACCAGCCCGAAACAGCCGCCTCTGATGGAGAGATGGAGGAATTTAGAAAAGCAGGTCAAATAAAACTTTACTCACAGCTTCCTAGCCTAATATTAGCTGGAGATAATGTCAGACATACATGAACTGACAGCTGCACTGATTACATCTAAAGCAGAGACACTCACCGGACCACGGTGGGCATGACTTCGCAGGCGAAGAAGGCACTGAGCATGGCAAGAGCCTGAGAGAACAGCAAACCCACCACAGAGAGGACCAGCACCAGCCCGCTTTGGAGATCTGAGACCAGAGCAGCAACAACTTTACTCAGTCATCACTGGAAACCATTCTAGACTCTTACTTCAGATAGAAATATTGCAGCATTTCAAAACCCCCAAGAGCAAAAAGATCCTCAGTTACTAGCTGAATGTGGTCGGTTTTGGTTGAGAGTCAAGTGAAAAACACAACTAGAATCTTCCACTATGAAGAACAGGTCCCATCATTTCTGAGTCCAACAACATGGTAAATGTGAGGCAGAGGACATACACTCTGTGAGGGCCAGCAGCAGCAGCGAGGACAGACCGGTGACGATCGCAGACAGCAGCAGAATTCCTCGCCGACCGAAGTGATTGACACACAAACAGATGAAAACACAAGCCAAGGCGCCGGTTATCACCCGCAGGAAGTACTTTACGTAGAAGTTGTAAACGTCCAGGTTTCTGGTGAAACAGTACTGAATTCCTTTTCCAATAAACCTTCAGAGAAGACAAAGTTAAACACATATTTAAATTTTTTTAAAAGAACATTGACCAAAAATAACTTTTTGAAATGTTTTATTCCATGCTTCTTATGCAAAACTTATTTTTTTATACCACGTTTGTCTAACATGTCATTTCCATGTTATAGTCCTTTCGCTCAAGGACTATAACACACATCATAAAGTGTTTTAATTCTATCAGAAATTGAAAGACTTAAGGTTTTTTGACATTTTTGTACTAGAACTATAACTTGACTATTTCTTATCAAAAAAGTGCACCAATGTATGTGTGATGGATGATCCGTTTAAACCCAAAATGTCAAAAAGTTCCGCATTTTCACGCATTTAATAAATAAGAAAAAAAATTCACAATATTTTTGTTATTCAATTGAACATAAAAGAGAAAATTGGGGAAAAGTTCTGATCTGTAAATTAAATCTTTTTAAAACTCAGGACAGAATAAGAGACAAAACAAAAACTCACAGAGTGAAGCTGAGAATGAGACAGTTCTTCCAGATAACACGAGTATGTCGAAGCTCCAGGATTGAATAGTACCTCGGCTGGGGGTCTTCTCCATATGCAGAGTCTATTTCTAAAATAATAATAATATAAAAAGTGTTTGAAAGGTGTGTCAGCTTTAGTTATAAAGTATCAATGCTAAAAATATATTTTAAAAAAAGCCTTACAGCGTCACTGTTAAAATTATGTTCAAAACTGTAATTTCTCCTATAGCCACTAGATGGGAATAAGACATTTTATACAGATACATAATCAGTTAACAATTTTAAAGCATAAACTACAACAAACTTACAGATTTAAAAAATGTAAATTAATCAGACAAAAATAAAGATAAAAGACCTGATGGTCATATTAATGCTTTTTTTCCCAGAAACAATCAAAAAGTTCAATGTCTGACATTGTGAAAACGAGCCTTTCACATCACCACAATTAAGCAACATTTAAACACATTGACCATTCAAAAAACACAGCATTTTGATTGCTGTTTTATCTGTGGGACTAATTAGATAATTTGCTGCTGAAAACTGTGAACCTGATTTGTTTTCCAGAAGCAGAAACGATTAAATAACCCAACATTTGCATTGTCAGCATAAACAAGTTGTGGCACGCAGCGATGTGATACCTGACATCAGAGTTTCACCAGGATACATCTCATCTTGGAGACAAACGCCGTTTCTTTTAGTAAACTCCTGCAGGCTCCTCTTGGCCTGAGGAATGTGATCTGTGGCCAGCAGCCAGCGGGGAGACTCAGGAAACACTGACGCACAGCTGTGGAAAACAACTCTTATCATTTCTCAGGGAGACAGCAGAGTTCAAATATTTCTTCCACTAAAAAAAAAAAAGCTGAAACAGCAAATCAATGCAAAATCAATGCAAAAGCAATTTCCAATAAAGCAGTGCTAAAACGAGGAAAACATCACCACAGTTTTATGAACAATCCCCTGAGGGCTTCGGTGAGCTTCCTGAGTCTGTACTTGCTACTTTTAAGGGCGTGGTTGTCTCTTATGCATGAAATTCATCATGGAGGTTGTAAAAATAGTCGTTAGATTCAAAAAGACTCAAATTCATAAGGAGTTTCTCCTTCAGGATTTTGTTGGTTTAATTAGGACGATGTAGCGCATCTATTAGAAGCTCCAAACCGCTCCAACCTTCATTAGCATCAGACTAACAAAGCACAGGTGGGGCATAAAAGGTGACTACTTAGATGTGACTCACCACCAATGGGAGATCAGCAGAATCAGAGGCAAAGTGGCAACGGCCTGGAGAACGGGCCAATCGTGACACAGAACGGCAAGACCTGGCAACAGCAGCTCCGCGGAGACGGCGAAGAAGCCGCCGATCATGGCAACCATGAGGCGATGGGGAGGGTCAGAAAGCTCCAACCCTGAGAGGGAGAGAGAAGCAGGAAACACACAGAGGATGCATGAGATCCAACCAAAGCTGAGGCAGAAAGAAACACTTGTGTGGAGCAAGTCCATTTCCCGTCATAAAATTTATTTTCCCCTCATACATAAAAATTAACAGATTTGCAGACTTCCTGTCCAATCCGACAGTAAAATGCTCCCAGAATGGCATGATTCACTTCTCCCTTTCAAGGACTTCTTATTGCAATTCTCCTAATCTACATTGTAGCTGTAAATCAGAACCAAAAGCCACTGATAGATAAAATAATGGATGAGTTTATTGGTGAAACTGTTATAGACCAGTAGCCCTATTAGGTAAAAATATTTCAGGCTGAAAAATGAAACATATCAACACCAGTCAACCTACAAGCATCAGATTCAACAGGTTAAACGTAAGAAATGGAGAGCTATGTATGTCTCTGTTGAACTTTGACCTAGTTGCTCTACATGTGTGGGATGATAAGTATGTCACTTCCTGTTCTCATCTATGCCTTCAGTTCTGTCCTGTTATTGTTTTCTGCTCTTCGTGAGGAAGCTTAGGAAGGACACTGTGGTGGAAACTTTCTCCTCTGCACTCCTCTCCTCACCCCACCAGACATCAACCTGACGTCAAATAAAAAAAAAAAAAAATAAATAAAATTCATCTGGAGCCAGCCGAGCCCTGACCTTGCAGGAATGTGGAACATCAGAAGCAGATAAAAAAACAATCAGTTCAGCTCGTTTCCATGGTACCGAGGCAACATGTCACCATAAAGCTTTGCGTTCTTCTATCCAGTAATGTGTTCGTTGAGTCTTTTCACGCCATTTTGAAGCCTTTCAGGCCAACATGTTAGTGTGAAACTTACGAACCATGCAGGTCTCCATTTAGACACAGGACCGTGAAGCCTGATTAACTTGGACCCGTAGTAGGGATTGATGAGACACACTTGTGAGAAAGCTGTAGATAAAAAATACGATGACTTTGATGGCAGATTACAGCTCTAAGCATGACTCAGAAACCACAGCAGAAGGGAAAACTCCAAGCCACAAAAAGACAACTGGAAACATTTTACAGTATAACTTACTCACTCCTTTTTAGCTTTGCCGACCAACTTTTGTGGTAGCCACTCCAAAGTACCGACCTTGCTGTTTTTCAGTCATTGTGGCACTAATTTGGCAGTATCCTGAAGAAATATGTGTCCAAGCTTCTTTCTATATCATCACCTATAAATAATGGCTTCATTTTTTGCCAAAATTGAAATTTGTAAAAAGAATCACCCCCTTTCTATTGACAAAATATGATTTGGGTTAAAAAAGAATGGCAAAAAATGATTTGAGTCCTTATTAGGAAGGTGATAATATATTCACAGATTGTTTTCTCCATCATGATGTCATCTATGGAAGCTCACATGATGTGAAAACCAGCTCTCTGTTCTCCATGTGAACAGTTCTTACCAACTCATCTCAGATACTGATCATGTCTTTGTTTCATAAACCTTGATATTTCACCTCATTTAAAAGCAGGAGGAAAGGAATGACTGATGAAGCTAATCCTCATCACAAGAGTGGTAATCTTAAACAGAATGTCTTCAAGAAATCAAGTTATGCTTCACAATTCATTTTGTATGAACTTACATAAAAAGGTTAGTCAAAATAACAGCTATGGATTCAGGCTGAGCAGAAACATTGACTATTTTAAACACGTTTCATTGACTATCCATCAGTTATGTTCGTCTAAATGACTGTGAATAACTGATTAACTCAAAGAAGTTTGCTACCCATCTAGAAAAAGCCCCCAGGTCATGCGTGAACATGTAATCTTCAGTGCATCAACTGTTCGACTTTAGAGTCCTAATTTAATTACCTGTCTATTGGTTTGACGAGTGGATACAATGTGACACAAGAAATTGAATTTTTCCGTATATTAGTGATGCTAATTGTACAGAGAAGATCTTTGTTACGAGGTCATCGGGGACAAGAAGAAGAAGTGGGACCATAATAGACCATCTATTATTCCATTTCTGAGGCTAAAGGCTCAGGCTAAAATATGAGCAGCAGAGAGACACTGATAGACCATTCAGTACTGCAGTACTGTTATATTTCATATATAATGGAAACATGAAAAGAATCAGCAATAGCCGATTTCCCCCCCCCATCACCCCATTTAAAACTACTCGTATGAAAGCCTTGCATTTAACAGACTGGTTCTTTACTTTTTGACAAGAACTAAAAGTTATGTTTCTTTTTTATCTGTGTACCTCCTGAAGTGAACATGAGATAACACAGATAGGAAGGATTTGTAATTTGCCAACAGGATTTGCTCTTATCTTCCACAGACTTTGAGCATGCATTCAGGTTTGTGTTATTTTTAGTACTTATCTGATCTCATGACTTCATATTTTTTATTTATTTAGTTAGTTTCTTTCCAAGATACTGAAGCACACACATTTTGTGATTTTCACATCAACATTACGTAAGTTTTAAGTGGCGCTGAACTGTTTGAAAGCTCGGAGTTATAAATGATCCATCTTGGTGATGAATCTGACTGAAGGTTCATGGGTGATGTAAATGTTGTTGAACCAGTTAATAAGATCTTTGCTGTGTAGTTGGAGGAAATTAGTTTCACTTGAAATCACAGTGAAGATCAGGTGTCATTTATTTTACACGTCAGATGGTTTCTTATTTACAACTCTGGCCAGAAGTTTACATGAACTCATTCGGGGTATGGTTGTCACATTAATTTTAGATATATTTTTTTTGTAGCTCTGTTCCTGGATGGATTGGTTGTAGTACAAGAGACATAGTAGCTATAAAAAAACAAAAAAGAATTTATCTCACAAATCAGAATCTACTGTGGGTTTTCTCACACAGGTAAAATGTATAAATACATGCTCAAAAAACCTTCTAATATTCTCCTAAATTCTACATTAATCACATGTTTTCTTGTTTCTTTCAATAGGTTTCTGTCATGATTCTGCCAGAAACAATGGAGACAGACCTACTTTTAAACCAGCTCCTGTAACTTTTCGACAAGGTTTAAAAACAGGCTGAAGTCCCTTCCAGAAGTGTGATTTGTCCGTTGCTAAACCCATTTTAATTTGGTCTGGGACAATTTTACAAACTATCTCCAGGTATCAACCATCTGTCCCAAACTAAAATCCCCAGATGAAAGAAACATCTGAAACATCAGCCTGCTTATCCACAGCAAAGCAAATTTTACTTTGCCAGGCAGTGAAAGGAAGTCAAAGCAACAAACAAGAACCTGGTGCAAACCTGCAACCTTAAACCAGATTGAAACACGACAAAATGTCTCCTACTTCTACTGATGTCTATCAGGTGCCAGTGGAAGAGATGCACACAACAAGTTGATTAACTACTGAATATGGAAGGAAAGCTTCCCAGTCACACTTACTGAGGATGTAGGAGGACACAAACACGCCAGCGAGCATGGCACCTTGACAGAGGCGCAGCATCAGAAACATCAGAGCGCTGCTGGACAGACACACGGACACCCCAAACAAGCTGGACAGGGTGATGGAGAAGAGGAAACCGCGGCGACGACCCAACCTGAAAACAAGTCAAACAGAATAAACAGATCAACTTAAATAGTTATGACACAGATATAAATCTATATTAATTCATTTTTGGGATCATTGCTTACCAGTCGCACAACGAACCCAGGAAGATGTATCCCAGAATCCATCCCACCATGAAGCAGACATGCTGCCGCGGGATCTTCCATTCGTCCTTACAAACCAGATTCCACTGCAAATGTAGGAAGGAAGCAAACACACAAGTTCACCGTTATAGAGATAAAATGGTCCATATATGTTTTACTGTTCTGGGAATTTTAAGTGAAGGTTTCATATATGCAGAGATCAGATAAACCTAATAGTTGACATGTTTTATAAAGACACAAAGATGATACACTGACTGAAGTCTCTGTGTTGAGCACTGTCTCCAGCAATCTGTGCAGAAACTGATAACAAAGAGGACATACAGTATAGAAAAAGCTAATAAAAATACCAAAATGACTGAAGCTTTAATTTATTCTTTTTTCCATCAGAGACAGTATGAACCAAACATATTTTCTGTTTCTGTACCATAAGATTTCACTTAATAAAATCTATATCTTCTTGTTTTACTGGGCTGCAACAAATAGGCTGAAAATTTCACTACTTCTAATTTAATTCACTTTTATCTGTATGCAGTCTACTGTTTATACCAAAGTCATGTTGAAGTACTTTACTGGAACTGTTATATTTACACTCAAATTATTTCAGCCCACTTTATTCCGAGGAAATAAAGACACAAAGGCAAGAAATCATAAAAACGTGAATCCTGTCATTAAAAACAAAAATAAAAGTGTTTAATTTAAGTATGTACAGGGCACAGACTGCTCTGTCCTTAAGTAAATGTCAGAAGACAGCAGGGAAACTGTGACAGGAATCACTGTGAGGAAGCGGGAATGCAGATCATGTTGTGTCTTATTGAGTTAAGATGCCTGCTGACAGGGTTAT
Organism: Micropoecilia bifurca; assembly: GCA_903067075.1. Taxonomy (NCBI): domain Eukaryota; kingdom Metazoa; phylum Chordata; class Actinopteri; order Cyprinodontiformes; family Poeciliidae; genus Micropoecilia; species Micropoecilia bifurca. The sequence goes on along the minus strand of CAEGAF010164987.1, from coordinate 21,269 downwards.
TACATTAGAAAAAAAAGAAGCTGTGCTTAAAGTTGCAGTCAGCACCATGGCTGACTGGTACCAGCCAAACCCTGTAAAATATTTCTCTCTACACATCCCCACCCATCCTCCTCCATATGTTCAAGAGGAAAGATGTACAACATAAAGAACTTATTATGAGACTGTACTAATATTCAATATTACCCCAACAAGATTTTAGAACAGAGATGGCAAACTAGATAAAATACACCAGCAAAAATAGTCAGAAATTTTAATTTATAGCAATCAAAGTTGTTTGGTTTTTTTGTGCAGCCCTTATCCAAATTCATAAAAACTATCCTGTTTAAAGCAGCACAAAATATCTAATGGTGGGATGTAAACAAGTAACAGCACCTGGGAGAATTTTACCCAAAAATAAAAAATAAATCTGCTAAAACAAGAGAACTCAGAAACATTTTCACATCCACCTCCCATCGTGTTCAAAGAGAAGCATGAATTATTATTCATCTATAAGTTATATGTTAAAATAAACTGTATTAAAGGTGCAATGTACAAGATTTCCTGCCATCGAGCGGTCAAGTCGCCAACTGCAGCTACAGTAACTAACTATACTCAGCTATTCTTCTAGGATTATGGAGGATAATGAAGCAACCACATAAAAAAGGTAAGCAGTAGCCTGTAATTGTTCTTCACAGGCTACTGTTGATAAATGATGGCAGGCCAGCATTGTTTATGGAGTAAAACCAAATACCAAAGCTGTTTCTGCTGCTCCAAGAAGTTTTTATTTTAGCATTTTTACCTTTGCATATATTTGTCAGTTTGAAATAGTTTCAAAGTATTGGTGAGACTCTTGGTGATCTAATTCATGCTATAATTTGGTTTCAAATTGTTCAGTAAAAAACTTGATCCAATATATCTTAAAGATGTGTATCTTAGTAATGTGGATAATTCAGTGCAGTTCAAATGAAAGATATACATCACAGCACATGCACCCAATGAGCTTCTGTTGTTTGTTTTAAACACTGTTGAGCTGTGTGCAGTTTTTCCAATTGTTCCAGATTGCCTTTTGTCCCAGGGATTGACATAATGGGCCCATGAAGTTGTTGCAGGGAAGGGAGGCGTTCCGGCTCTCCGGAAGAAACTAGAAGGCTTCAACCCTCCCAGTGCCACAGATTGTCAGAGACAAGAGCAGACAATCATCTGAGGAATTAAGCAGAGGGGAGGATACAGAAGAGGAGGAGGTGGAGGACATGACTTGTAATCACTTTGTGCTTTGCAGGCGGCCGCAGACATAACTGAGGTTCAGGACTGTTTTAAAGTTTACTAAACCCCCCCTAGAAATACTTTGTGGGAGTTTTTTTTTTATTTGTATTGCTTCTCGTCAGCATTTTGCAGGGTGGATTATTGAGTAGCAAACAAAACACAAGATAAAGACATGTTTATAGAAGCTGCTAAGAAACCTAAGGTAAACACCATGTGCCTGGGTGGCTGCTGCACTCATGACCCCCTCAACCCCCCTTAAAACTTCCCATTTCATTCACTTCCACTTCGGCAGATTCGGTACTGGACATTTATGCAAATTAAACTGGACTCACGAAGACACACATAGGACGCTAAGATTAGCACATATGAAAATGGAGAATGGAATAAGATTCTGGAGGAAAAACTTAAGTTTTAAACAGTTCACCTAAACTTGAGTAAATATTGACCGACAGCGGACGGGAGCTGACTTTAGGACGCATTAGATAAACCTTAGCACGTCTGCTGAAGCAAGACAGAAAAAAAAAAACAACCAGTCACCTAATTTGTTGGATTATATAACCTGAGGAAGCAAGTTTGCTTTGTTAGCAAGTAATGAAACACGGAATGTGTAGTAGTACAATGTAGTAGTACAATGTTTTATTTTTTATTTTTATTGAAACAACCGGCAGCAGCAGCTTTAACGTCAACAGCCTCCTACCTCCGTGAGTATGTTGCTCTGAAGTCCCACCACAGTCGGATACTCCCAGCCTATGCTGCAGTTCTCCTTTTCCCGCGGCACTTTTCCGGATAAGTCCGTGATATTTGCGGGATACTTGTAGCGCTCACAGTGGCTGAACCCCTGGCCGTCCGCCCAGGGAATGGTGAGGTTCAGGTACGTCTCCCCGGAGTAGTTACTGAAGAAGGAAGGCAGCTGCGTCGGGTCCGTCTTGCAGTAGTACAACTTCGGGACCTGGGTGAAATAAACGTCGCTGACCAGGTTCAGCGCCACCGCGAAGGCGGGGAACCAGCTGAACACGACTGCGACCCGGTTGTACCGTCCGTAGCCACCGATTTGAGGGAAAATCTTCGTCTCGTAATCCATGGGGAGGCAGCAGCTGGCGGAGGCAGACGCTGGTGAAGCCATTCCCGCAGCGTGTGCGCTCCGACCGCAGCTGCGCCGCGCAGCGCAGGCGGCAGGTAGGGGGCGGGGCCTGCGGGTCACACACACACACACACACACACACACACACACACACACACACACACACACACACAGCAACATGATACTTGCTGGGATGACTCAGAAAATGTCCAGGGATCATCGTCGTTTCCCAGCTTTAGTTCTTTTTTCGCAAGCCGAAGCAAGTTCCAACTTACTGTTACCAACAGATCAGAAAGTTCGGTTTCAAATTCGCGATATGTATCTGGGTTATGCTGCGGTGCAACTTTAATGTTCAATTCAATTCAGTGGGATTCGGGTCAAACGATTCTGCAAAGATGAGTCCTTCACAGCAACAGAAAAACAGGCTGCAGGTTATCCCTGTGTCTGCAGGAAGGCAGCTGTTGCCTGTCTTCAAACATTCAGTCAGGAATTCACTGGTTGTGTCAGTTATGCTAACAGCTGAAACAGGTTTAGACCTGTGGAAAAACCTGAGTCTTTGCACAAAAGCCCAGGTTGTTTTGATTTGCTGCTTTTCTCCAACCAAATTAAATGGTAACTTGGGAACTTGGGAAAATGAAGACAAATTCCTCCAGATGGCATTTTGTTGTAATTTGGTGCTACATAAGTAAACTGAAAAGGTTTTCCGTGTGCCTCAACCAACCAAATGTTGTCATTAAAAACTTGAAGTTCAAATTGTAACGCTAAATCAAAGACTGATTTAATCTTATGATGATAAGACCTTCCTGAAGATAAGCATAAAAGCACAGGGTCGACACATAACATGGTTTTTCATGAAGAACGGCTGAATTAAAAAAAAAAGGTATTGTTTTCATTAAGAAGATGAAATGAGTGAAGTAAATAAAGACGAATCAGAACTGAAAGCATCTCGTTTACGGTATGAGTTATTGCCATATGCCTGATGCAGCTGTCGTTGAGTTTTGCTGGGATCTGTAGTCTATCTTTAGAAGTGCTTCACACTTACATTTTCTTTCAGCAGATGACTCATGTTAGCTTCATGTGACTGAGACTGGAACCATCAAATTACAGCATTAATGAAGAAGGAACGCTCCTTAGAGAAATGACAGCATTGTTACAACCCACCCATTTACCCCTTTCTGCACCACCCAGGTCTGTTTGCCAGTTTTGGGACCCACTCAGCTCACCTGAGGGGTGAAACCAGGTGAAGCAAAGATTGTAGCTTTCGTCTTCTCCTCATTTTGCATCCTCTCTAAAGAGTGGTGGCCTTTATTTATGTGCGACTGATGCCTGATTTATATGTTATGGCTATGGCAGTGTGCAGCAGTGTGTGAAAACAGATTAAAAAAAAGGAGGAAAACACAATCATTATATCCATAACATCTTCAAACAGGCTTTTCTACATTGTGACAAGCTTGTATTTCTGCTTAAGACGCTTTGGCTAAAATTAGTCACACACCTTCGGCGACTAAAAACAATGAGATTTTCAACTTGACGCAATAGTCTGAGTAGGGTAAATTCAAGTCATTTGAATAAACTATCTCGGGATAAATGCACAACATGGCTACATACATGAAAGTCAAGAGAAGGAATGAATGTCAGTCTCGGACTAACTCCCTCCAGTAATAATTACTTTAAAGTGTGGATTTAAAACCAAAATCTTTGAGACTGGCAGAAATGGGGTTTTTTCCCCCAGTAATTTTAATTGTGGTTGGATTTCATTTTTTGCCAGATAGTTCTATTGTTTACTGTAATTAAGTACTAAACATCTCAGAGCATATTTACTGAGAAACATTATGTCAATTATGCATGTATATTTACATGGTGGCCTTCCTCTTTCATGACTGCATGTTTCCTTGGCATGAGAAGCATCGTCTCCAGTTATTTTTAGAGATGGAGACATTAATCTAGATATAGTTGGTTGCTTTCTGAAACCCTCTTTTATGCACAAGTGTTATTTGTTGTTATTTTCACTGCTTGTTTGCTGACCTCTTAGTCTAGAGACCCTCACCTCCGCCTGTTACCAGATTCCCATTTAGAAGATGTTGTTGCCACTTTGTGTACTTTCCAGGGCCCTTTGAAACTCACTGGATGATTCACTAAATGGTTGTTTTGGACAATCTGTCTAGAAGCAATAACCTTGGCCATGAAGTGCTGATAGCAGAGGGAGGCGTTATTGAGAAACAATGACAAGCACTTTTTAATTTCTATTACTGTTGGTAATTTATCATGAGGGTGGATAAGAAAGGCAGAAGTAAGCAAGCACAGAAGAACCAGCGAACATCTGGTAATATTTCAAAATTTTATTAACGAACATAATCTCTGAGGAACAACAGCAGTTCTCGCGCTCTCTGTACATGCAACGGTAGAAAATAACAATTTAGAATTTTTGCCTTTCAGTTTTAACCCCAACCCACCCCCCCCCATCCTACACTCATGTTCATTGTCTCTCATTTAAAATTTTTTTTTGCCTTTTATTCTTCGCTTTTTTTTCTTTATTATTTTTTGCAGGAAATCAACAACAGCTGGAGGTGAAAGTACTGAAAGTTCTGTCACAGCACTGACGATAGCATCAACAACCCCCTCGTAGACCACCCTCAAAAACCCCTTTAGCTGCTCCAACAATATGTACACAAATAAACTACATTGTACAAATAAAAAAAAAGAAAATAGTTACATTGTTACATCATAATCACCTGCAGCGAGTGCACACAGCTCGTTGCTGTTAGAACCCCACATTCTACGCAATTTTTTCAGACTAGTACAAAGAGGGTGCAAAACGTCCTGGGAGGTTTTATTTACAGAGCTATGTACAGTATGTCTCTTTCACGCATTACAAGGAGGAAAATTTACACAGCGGAGACCAACTTCAACTTAAAAAAAAAAAATACCACAGGTGTCAGAAAAAAAAATAACAAAAAGAAAACAATAAATAGTTTAATTCTCACCATTTTAAGAGTAGTTCTCCATGCTTTTTATTAGTCATTTTCCATTCTAAAAATAAAGGAACGAAGAGCTACAGTCTGGGTTTTAATTAATAATAATAAAAAAACAAACAAACAAAAAAGGCTTGAAATTGTGATTTTTATACAATGAAAAAAAAGAGAGCCTTTATGTCTACGTATGTCCAGTAAGAAATAATCAAACCTAGAATAAACATCATGAGTGAATGTGAGAAGAGTAGAGGTAATATGTTGCTGACTGAGGCTAGCATCTGTTATCACCATGGCCAAGTGCTCTACTGTGCATCTGAGGACCGAGTCTCGAATTGTTGAACGTTCACACCGGAGATTCGACGTGTGCGGACGCGTCAAGTCTATTGCTGTGTGCGGCGGTGGGGGCAGGGTTCGCCTGTCTGATGTGTCAGTCATCACCATTTCAAGCCTTTGTGATTCTAAGAAATGACTGATCACACAAGCACAAAGAAAGGCGGGGGCTCAAACCGTTTTAGAGCAAACTGGGGTTAAACGGAAACGCTCTTTAATGTCTTGTAAACAATAGTGAGATTTTCTGGGGTGTGGGCTCAATCGGGGGCGTAGTTTTTGGGAGGGGTTTACATTCTGCTCAATAAGCAATGTGATTGACATGCTGGGAACTAAAAAAAAAAAAGAAAAAAAAAAGAAAACAAACCAAAAAAAGCACAAGATAAACATTCAAAACCCACGAGCAATTTTCTAAAAGTAAAAAAACCCACACATACACAAAGACTCTGAACAGACGCACCTTCATCCCCAAAGCTGAAGAACCCGGACGATAAAAAAAAAAAAAACAAGACAAAAAAAAACAAGCAACTGGCTATTTGTCGGCAAAACATGCTTGTTTTGCCAACCAGGGAGAGTGCGAGCCATACATGTAAGCCATCTTGTCTGCACAGTGTAACAGCAACAACCATTGCACTTGACTAGACATACCATACACAGCTGTGTTCAATGCGACAGTGTGGGAAAATATTAGTTTCGGATAATATTGCCATCAGGACACAGAAGCAGCTCTCACACACTGACAAGCAGGCGGCCTATGTGTTGGGTCAGGAAAGCTTTTCAAAACCACTAAAAGTAGGGATCAATACAAACTAACATTTTTCGGGAGTTTTTTTATTTAAAAAATAATAATAAGCTGTCTGATTTGCTTTATGCTCTTTCTTCCCCCCCACCACAGTGCCTGTTAATATCTGACTTTTTTGTTTGTTTTTGGTTTATTCTAAGATTTAAGTCTCATAGCTGTCTGCTTGGGCCCGACAGGAAACGGCAAAACGCCTCCACACACATGAACAATACGAGGAAGTGAGCTAAAAATTAAAATCCCTGACAATCCCCATGTCGATTCCACGCTGGAAAAACACAATAACTGACTTTAATGGGGCTAAATGTCTAATTAACCCCTTATTGTTTTGTAAACTAAAACTGTCACACTGAAATCCTATGTGGGAACTTTATCTTCCTATGGGTTGTAATAAAATTCAAATCTATTTAAAAACATCACCTTAAATGAAACGTGACAGGGCCCATGCAAAACCAAATAAGGTTAGATATTTTGGCGCCACCTGGTGAGTGCGGCTGGTAGAGCACCAATATGGGAGGAAAGGGGCAGATGGGCTTGACGGATTGACGGATATGCTTGGAGTCCTTTCAGTGGCTAAGACAACTCTTCAGACTGCGAAGATCGGATGAGAAGCGAAGAGCTGAAAGACCCGTGTTCTTATGATTTATGATGGTAAAAAAAACAAAAACGGATTCACAAATCTAGAAATTAAAAACAATCCAGCAAAAGAAAAAATGACGACACTTATAATTGCTTTACCTGTGAATGACATCTCTCTTTCAACCATATATAACTATGTGGCTTTGCCCAACAAGTTTTTTTTCCACTGAAAAAAGGCATTTTCTTGGTTAAAAAATTTTCTGATATAATTGTGTAGTAAAGCAATGAATAATAATCCTCTGTTTACTCTTTAAATAAATCCTTAATATCTATTCTGCTACATCTGAGGGGCTGTATGGTGGTGGGCCTGCGCCAGGCCCGAATAATCCAGAATTGGTATCAGCCAGCTTGTTGCGCTGAGGTGACTCTCATCCAGGCGAGCTGACTGAATCTACAGATGAGTCTTTCAAATACTGACAGAACTGTGTACACAATTTGGCCCATTGGATATGAGAGGGGAAAAGTGCTGCCCATAAGTGAATTGTACATAAAAAGATAATTTTTTAGTTCTTTTCTTTTTTCTCTCTCTTTACATGTAACTGAGTGATATTACAGTACATAGGTTATTTACAACTGTGCAGTAATGTGTGGCAAAATAAATTATCTAGAAGGCAGCAAGAATACATTGGTTAACGAATATAAAAACTGTACATAATTTACGGAATACAACTTTTTTTCTGTTTTATTTTGTTTTGTTTTTTTTCCATTAAACTAATATTGGCTCTGTAGTGTTTCAAGTCACTTCCTCAGAAACAATGAAATGCCCAAGTAAAGAAATAGACAAAAACAAACAATATTTCTCTTCTCCTGCCAAACCACAATATCTCAACAGTCTCTTTGAGAATCAACATTCGTTAGGTTTGTTTGTTCTGGTTGTCCTGTGGTGTTTTTGCAGTCCATGGCGGTCTGGTGTGTTCGTGTCGGAGCAAGCGGACCCTCTGAGGGACACTCCGGACTGTCCTCAGGGATCTGCGCTCTGCTGTTCGGTTTAGCCAGGCTAAGAGGCTGCAAAGTCAGTCTTTCTCTCAGACTCTGGGCACTGGCATGCTCACACATCGTTACGCTGCTTCAGCTTTCTTACTCTATTGCTTAGCTGTTCTGCAGAGTGGGGGAAAAAAAACCACCAGTAGCTGGCTGTAGCTTCCTGGAGCTGTTGAAGATCCATGTGAAGTGCTGGGGCTCCTTTTCCTCCGTCTGGGTCAGCGCTGACCTCAGTCTGGATCTCCTGCCCACCGAAGGCGCTGCGTCAACAGAGGAGGGTCCTTCTCAGGTCTCCCTCTGGATGGGCACCAGACTGCTGGGAGAGCTCCTCTCTGATACATTCTCCCAGTGGTGATGGGTATTGAATCAGGGGGCAAAAGCAAAACAGAAAATAAATCTCTGTCCACCCCCGTCTCACCATAACTGAGCACTAAGGAGATGTGTCCCGGTGTCAGAGCCTCAAAGCAAAAACTGTTTCTGCTTCTCACACTCTGATCAAACTAAAGCGTAAAAACTCAGAGGACGAAAGTGCAAGTTGTGTATTTTTCTTTTCCTCTAGTAAAAAGTTTCCGTCTTCATGGAAGGGAATCAGAAGCAAGTTTCTCAACTTTACCCCTTTTCTAAAGAATATAGTTTTTCCTGTAGAAACTCCTCTTTCTAACTTGATAGCCCTTTCCATTCATTCGCTTCGACGAAGTCTCTTAAAGAAGTGACTCGGATGGAATCGTGTTTCGATCTCAGCGCACTAGTGGGTCACACAGGCAGGAGGACAAAGTCGTCGTTGACGTCCACCATCGGTACGTAGAAGGACGGCACTTCGTTGACGCAGAGGGATTTGTGCCCGGCAGGATCCAGCTCCTGAACCTTTAACTGCCACTCCATCCTCTGCACCGCGTTGAGGGCAGCCGCCTCGTGCTGCTGGCGCATCAACAGACATGTCTGAAGGGGGAAAGCAGAGCAGAAACCTTATTAGGTTTGCACATAAAGAAAACAGTGCCTTTGCATACAAATTAGAGTATCAAAGTAAATTTACTGCAGTAATTACACCCAAAAAGTGAAACTCATTTTTTATATGCAATCACTATGTAGAGTAGAGTGATATAGTTGAAGTGTTTAATAATAAAAAAAAAGGCTTACATTGACGCAACCCCAAAACTCAACTTTTCAGAAAAGGTCAAATTAAAAACATTAGAAGCATTTCTGCTTCTAATGCAGAAATGTCCTGTACTATACAGTATAACCATGCTGCTGGTTAACCTGTTTTCTAAATGTTTTCCCTCCATTAAACTTGATTTGCAAAATCTGTCAATAGCAGTGTGATGGACAACTGTTAAAGTGAGCATTGTTCTTCATGATTGTGTAGGTAAAAACTTGTAACATTTCTCTATGAAATACATATGTAATATTAAACACTCTTATTTTCTGGGAAACTGAGCTTTGGACTTTCATTAGATCCAAGTCAACAATTAAAACTAAGAGAAACATCACTCTCTGCGTAAAAGAATAGTGGAGTTTCACTTGTTGCAGTGCAATATGTATTAATGTAATTCTGATTTACTGAGAACCACCTGTATTCAATCACTATGGAATGTAAAATGTTACCTTCATGCGGTCGTATTTATCGTCGACATCCTGGATCCAGGAAATAAACTGACGTGCATTGAAGCGATCTCTAACAGATTTGTTTTCATCACCCTAAAAAAATGACGACATGTTACAGATTGAACTCAGCATTGGGTTAGTTAGTAGGTGACTGCCAACCTCAGGCTATAGTGTGCTGCTGCATATCACCTACCTGACTTTCAGATGGCATGTTGTACACTTCAGAGTCCAACAGCATTGTACAGGCACTGAATGGCACAGCCTGATTGGCTATTGTCCTTGCTGCTCTGCAGTGGACCCTTAAAACCTCCTGTTCACATGAAACTATCAGCTTCTCCTGCAAACAGAAAACACAACAGAGAGAAAAAGAAATTCAGCAACAAAGTAGAACGCCAGGAATACAGTGTGTTCTTCAGATTGGTAGATAACAGTCTTGATCTACAAAGCATGTTTCACATAAATGGCTGCGACTTAATTAGAGGCAGAGATGAAAAAGATTCAGCCCTACAATTCACTCTGGCTCAACCTAAGAACAGGGACAATGTAGATTTCACATGCATTCTGATAAAAAGAAAAAAAGGAGGGGGCTTTGATCTTTCAAAGGAGTGCTAATGGCGTTCACTGAATAAGTGTGAGGCTGAATGTGTGAGAAAAGGCTGAATTTGGGAGAAAAGATATTTCAGGAGAATAGACGAGGCTTGTAATGTCCAGATGATGTATTTCTTACCCGCTCTATGCTGTGCTGCAACCTGAGCTTTCCTCTTACTGCCTCCTGTTGCCTGAAGAGCTCCCTCAATGGTTCCGACAGTGATGGGGGTGGGGCAATCTGATGAGAAAACAGAACAAACTTTAAAAACCTTTGTACAGCTTTTTGTTGGGAAACACCTCAATGCCATCCTCAAATGAACACCTTCAATAGACGACCATGCAAAAGACACTGAACCATAAGTGATGTATTTGCTGTGGGTCTAAACTTTCAAAAATTAAGGACAGAGAGCGTTATTTGTGTATAGAAGCTTGTTTGAAGTCAACAAATCCTTAATATGAATAAAAAAGTATTAGTTTCACTAGGAAATTTTATTACTTATAACAAGGTTCACCCAGTTCCAGTCGATATTATCTGGCAGGGACATCAACAAAAAGTACTTTTGTTGTAACTTGATATAAGTAAAAAAAATATCTGCCAGTAGAATGAGTACATAGCAATAGTAAGGAAGTACTGACTTATAAACCTATATCCTGCTGAAAAATTACATGCAAGTTAGTTTTGTCTTATTTCAAGTGTACAAAGATGTTTGCACTATAAACTAGATAAATATTTTTGTGTGTTTGCAGTGCATTTCCAGCAGCTGGTCCCAGATTAAGTCTATTTTTGGATACTCAACATGTCATCCCTGCTGTAGGCAGCATTACTTACCACAGGGATGTGAAGTTTGCTGAGGGGTTTCCCGTCCAGCAGGTAGGAGCCGGTGTAGGTCACATACTCAGCGTAACATTGCGGGGCCTGAGGGGTGATGTAGCACAGAATCTTCCTCTTCTCCTCAATCTTCTTCCTTATCTGCAGGTACTCAAAGTAAGGGTTTGACCGGTCACTATGGTAGGGCTCGATCTCATCTAGTTTGATGGCATTGACGACCACGGCTAAGGTCTGCTGGATCATCTCTCTTGTCTGCTGCATTGCCGTGTTCACGAGCTGAACCTGGACTTGCGGCCCGGAAGAACGAGGGAATTTTCTTTTCCGTGGATGCTGGGTCTGGGAGTCCTCTTCATCCATGGCGACCGGACGACCTTTTGTGGTTTTAGTGGAAACCACTACTGTAGAAGTTGGGACAGACACTATAGTGGTTGAATGAGATGCATCAGTAGAAGCACTGAGCCCAGAGTCTTTTTCTTTCTTCTGAGCAGGTGAGGAAGACACAGAGTTGGGTGTTGGCGTTCTTGTTGGGACTGGGTTGCTGCTCACCACTAAACTGGTGTTCGCAGTGGTGGCAGCAACTGAGGAGTTAGTTACGGTGGTTGCAGCAGGGGCAGCGGTGGCATTGTTCTTGGCGCGATATCGTGTAACTCTCTGAGGGATTTCCTCCATCTTCTTGGTGGTATCTATAGGGATGGGTACAGGTGTGGGGGGGACTGGCGATAGCTTAGATGGGGGTTCCTGAGTGTCGGAAGGCTCCACTGTGCTGGGGAGAGTTACTGCCACTGAGAGGTGAGGACTGCACAACACAGAGTCTGCTACAGTATCACACACGTCCCTATTCCTCTCCTCTGGCTTTGCAGAAGATTCAGACTCCAGCGGTAATTCCACTGACTCCGGGAGGGAGTGGATTTGTACATGATGGTGCTGACTGGCATTTGAATCTGCAGGTGAATACAACATAACGGAATCGGACTCCTCATGAATGCCATACGGTAGCTGTCTTTCTAAAACCCCAGCATGTGGCTGGTTAAGAGACAGCACGCCATTGGTAGGCACACTTTGAGGCTCTGGATCCATCTCATGCTGGAAGTTGGTGGGTGGAGACGGAACCACAAAGTCTTGTTGAGTAGATTCCTCTAAAACAAGGTCTCCAGAGAGGCATGGGGTCTTGGACAGAGGTGGTAGGCCTACTTCCATTATGTCTTTATCATCTCTGTCTGGGATATTGTGTCTGATGTGAGCTGACACCGTCTTGTTGTGGTCAGTCTGTTCATGATCTCGCGGCTCGGCTTCCTCCGACTTGTCTGGTAGTGGCAGGACGGGTAAAGAAAACGGACCTAGATCATCCAGTTCATCTGGATCAGGTGTGAATGAATTGGTCCATTGCACCACTGGTTCCGGAACCACTGGTGGAGGGATGTGATCTTCAGGGGTAGCACTGAAGCTGTGTGTGCTTTGTCTGCTGTCTGGGTCCACACATGTGGGCTCCGTAACCAACTGGTGTCCATTTTCAATAATCGGCTTGTTGCAGTCCTGGAAGAAAGACTCCAGCCTGTTAGAGGACGATGAGGTATTTAAATAGTTGGGTTCCTCATCCAGAGCTGTGTCAGGCCTCTCTGGGGAGGGGATTTCAGCAACAGCCTCCTTCTGCTCTTCCAAATCCTCTGTGTCCTCTCTATGCCACCTATTCCAGGTCTCATAGCTGACCGAGGTGTGTCCAGACAAGGGCTGCAGATCGTTCTCAGAGTTGGAGTAAGGGCTAGTTATTTTCGAGACGGCAGCTTCAATCTCCCCGTGATTAGATTTGAGGTCCATGTCGGCATTCCAACCCATAGTGTGATCAAAGCAGCTTTCTCCATCGGTCAGCGCAGATTGCACTGGGGACAACTGTTGGATGTCAGACTCCTGTCGGTCCGGAGACTCTGCAGGCCAGCTCTTCCTCAGATGGTCCTCATCTTGAGGGGAGAAAGAACATGGATCTCTTGTTGGTTCTTGCTCTTCCATCACAGAGTGGACTCCGTCATGCCTGTCAATGATATCAGTTTCTTCCTCTTCTTCATCGTCTTCTTCTTCATCTTCCACTTCCTGTGCCCGATGCTCTTCCATAACACAGGGAAGATCTGAGTGAACCAGATTCGGTTCACTGTGGTGAGGTTCCGAGTTATCATCAATATCCAAAGGAGGTAAAGCAGCAGGAGCGGGCGTTGGTGGTGCAGCGATGTCAAAGCACGGCTCCTGGGGATCTGGTCGGTGGACAGGTGTGGACGGTTTGGGCAAGAAACTGTTGTAAATGCTCTCAGGAAGGTGTTCGTGGCCCTCTGTGAGAGCAAGAGCTGTTGACACCCCATCTGGTGTCGGATGGGCCGACTCCCGCCGAGGAGAGATCATCCTCATTGGAGAGAAATAGGGTGATGGCAAACATTCCAGTCTATTCACAGTTATTGGCTTGTCCTCAAGAGGTTGAGAAGAGATTTGATCGTATTCAGCTGCAGGATCATTCTGCTGCCGGAGAAACTTGTCGGATTCGGATTTGAACTCATTTTCCAGAGGTCTGCGGACATTAGATGACGCCGAGCGGCTGACAAGTGGTAGCTGGAGGTTCTTTGCCGGAGTAGGACAAGTTCCCTCCTGGAAACTCTGGGAATTAGAGTACCTGCTGGGTAGACAACAGAAAGACAGAATTAGAAAATATTCCACACACAACCATAACCATAGTTTCACTGGATGCTTTGATACTTTACCTTTCAAAAAAGGTTGGAGAGCAGGCATTCATTGAATTTAACATGGCTGATGAATTCTGGCAGTCCAGTGCATCCAGCATGATGTCAGGGTAATCCTCTGGACTGCAAGACGGGGTGCGTGGAGTCTGCATCACTTCCTCAAAGCTGGGACAGGAAATTACAGATGTTGGTGTGGGGACCCCGGTTGGCCTAGTTTGATCTGGTCTGGGGGAAGCAGGGAGGTTCTCCTTCATTTGGTGCCCAGTCATCCAATCCTTTGAGCTCTGACTGTCGGTAGGCTGGAACTTCCTCCCCGGAGACATCATCTGAGCAGGAAGGCCCACATCCTTTAGCTTTTTCTCTTTCAGACCCGATTCCAAGCTGTTTGATTTCTTTGTAGATAGTTCATTGCGATTTTTCTTTACTTCCTCTGTGGACTTTGCTTTGTCTTTGAGTTTTGGGTCCCCGGTTTTGGGCCTCAACCTCTCCATCTGTTTCATTTTCTCCTTTTGCTTCTTGATGCAGGCTCTTACCTCCTGATCTCTAAGACTCAACATCTGACCAAAACTTGTCATTTGATAACCATCGTCCACCATCAGCTTATCACGTTGGCGAATGTCTTTCCGCACTGGCTCTTTGGACTGTGAGAGCTTTTCATTTTCATCCTTAGCTTTAGATTTACTGTGGTCCATTCTGTTGTCCTTTTCCAATATGTCCCGATTTCTGTCCTTTTTAAGATCAAATTTGGGGCTTTGCTCCTTTGATCTTTCTTTCAGAACCGTGAGCTGGGGGCTATCTTTCAAACCAGACTTCACATCCTCTCTGGAGTGCTTAAATGACCCAAAGCCATCCATATACTTATTCTTCTCCTCCTTAACTTTATCTTTATGTTTCTCCTTTTTCTTTTTGTCCTTCATTCTGTCACCAATCATACCAGTTGATTTCTCTTTGTCCTTTTTAGACATCTCTTTTTCAAATTCCAAAGTTTTATCAAAGTCATCATCACCATCTCCCTTGCCTCCGAACGGGAATGTGTAAGGGTCAGCCTCCAGAGGCATGGGCTCCTTCTCGAAGGGTAGACTCTCTCTGCGGCTATAGGAGTCACGGTTCTCCCCAGTTTTGTCACGTTTATCTCCTTTGTCTTTCTTGATCTTTTCTTTCTCCTTGTCATGGCTCTTCTTAGACGAGGAAGATGAAGAATGCCGGAGTCTCTCTTTGTCTCTGAACCGATCCTGTGGAGTGGATATGGAAAGAGAATCTCTCCTGTCCTCAGAGATATCAGTCAAGTTCAGTGAGTCATAGTAATTGGTGAGCACTGGCTCATGGCCTCGATCAGTAAAACTATCTGAGGAGATGTCGCTGTTCTTGTCGTTGGAGTCATCTTTGTAGTCATTCATAGCCTCCTCCTCTAGTTTTTCCAACATGGACTTTTCATTCTCACCACTGCCCTTAGAGGGTTTTCTCTCTTTTGAATGGTCTTGCTTGTCTTTATATTTGCTCTTTGTCTTCTCCTCACTTGTGTCTCTTTTGTCCAACAGTTTTTGCTTGTTTTTCTTTTCCTGGTTAGAGTCCACTGACATTCTATCTTTCCTTTCCTTATATTTTCCATCGACTGAATCCTTTTTGTCTTTGTTGTGTTTTTCCAGGGAGCCTTTCCTCTCTTTCCCCGAGTCAAATGAAGCTTTGTCTTTTTTCTTTTCTTTATGGTCTTTGTCTTTTGCCTTTTCTGTGTTGTGTTTGGTGTCCGCAGATGATTTTCTCAGCTTTTCAGAGTGGAAGTGATCCATCTCGTCCTGATCGGGTGTCAAGTCTTTTCTGATGGAACCTGACCCAACAATGACCGTGCTGCTGTAGCTATCCTCGTCGTCATCACTTTCATCTGTAAAAATGTCAGCAATCTTGTACCATGATCTTTCTCTGATCTTCTCAGGTTTTCTCTCTTCTTTCTTGACTTCTGAAAAATTCTCCCTGTCAGCATGTTTATCTTGAGAGGACTTCTCTTTCTTGTCCTTGGCCTGTTCTGAGGACAACTTTCGGTCTTTCTCTTTGCCATGAGAGTCTTTGTGTTTGTCTTTGGATCCCTCCTTCTTGTCTTTGGTGCCCCGGTCTTCGTCTTTTTCCTTGACAGTTTTCTCAATGGAGCTTCGCTCACTCTTCTCCTTCTCATGGTCAGCTCCTTTGTCTTTCGTTTTGTCCTTGTGCTTGTCGGTTTTTGTCTTTTCCCGTTTCTCTGTTGCTTCTCCTTTCTTTTCTTTCTCCTTTCCAGAATGGTTTCTGTCTCTGACAGCATCCATGTCTTTAAAGAAGGCGTCATTGCCGTATTCATCTCCTATAGATTCCTGCTTAATTTTCTGATCTTTTCTTTCTTTTACACTATCATACGAGTCTTTACGATCACGACTGCTCTCCAATGAATCCTTGTCTTTTTTGTCTTTCACTGTGTCTGTGGATTCCTTCCTCTTCTTGTCTTTTTCGACCGAGTGGCTAGAGTTCAGTTTTTGTTTTTCTAGCCAGTCTTTTTTCTTCTCATTTGTCTTTTCTGATGAGTCTTTTTCTTTTTTCTTTGACGTTGCTTCTTTCTCTGATCTTTTGTCACTGTGCTCCGACTTCTTGTCCTTTACTTTGTTTTCTTTTCTCCTTGTTTCTTCTTTAACAGTCTCAACAATTAGCTTAACAGTGTTGTTGGATTTATATTCCTTGACTTCTTTAATGGGAACATCCCAGCTGTCATCTCCATACAGGGAGGACCCAGAAGACATCTCAGAGCCCCACCTATCATGATGGTCATCTGATGCACTGAGCTTTGTGTCCTCTAGGTTGAGGAAGCGGTTATTAATGTCATAGCCTTCATGATCAGACTCTTCTTTCAGTGTTTTATCTTTTTTACATTTCTCCCTCTCGTCTTTGGTGTTTTTCTCCTTGTCCACCTTGAGATGCTTCTCCTCTTTCTGTTCACTCTTCCTGTCTGTCTTTGAAGAGGATTTTTCCTTGGACTTCTTCTTTTTCTCCTCTTTATGGGGCTTCTGTTTATCCTCCTTGGGTTTCTCCTTTTCTTTGAAATTTCTTTCCTTGTCGGATTTTGCAGGCTTCTCCCTTTCCTCTTTGTTTGCCTTATCCTTTGAAATATCTTTTGCTTTTTTGCTTTTCTCCTCCTTTGCTGTTCTGTGAATATCTTTTCCAGATGACCAATCTTTATCTTCAGACTTTGCTTTCGAAAGCCTGTCATCTTTTTTCGAATGGTCTTTGTCGTATTTAGATAGTTTGATCTTGCCCTCAGTGGCTGATTCGGACTCAACAATTAGGGACTTCTGTCTCGAATCATCAAAGTCAAAAGAGTAGCTTTTGACGAATTTCTCATTCATGTCCTGATTGAGCACAACACTCGGAGCATTGTCTTTTTCCTTGTTTTTATGTTTATGCTTCACTTTATGTTTTTTAATAACTTTTCCATCCATATCAGTTTTGGAGGCAGCACTGTCTGCAGTAGAATTTTTATAGAGATCAGAGTTTTTCTTGTCAATGTTACTGTGCACAATGTTGTTCTTTTTCTTGTTCTCCTGTGCTTTCCTCTTGACCTGCTTTACAGACTCCACACTCGAATCAGAGTACTCAGACTCACTGACTGGATCTGAAAGCGAACTGACGTCCGACCACTGAGGCGATGACACAGTCTTCCAGCCATCTGTCCTCCACTGCTTTGGATGCTGCTCTGCTAACGAGGGTGCCTGTTTCTGAGAGTTTAAGTTTCCATGTGAGGAAGAGGAGGCATTAAAGGAAGGAGATTCTTTAACGTTCATTGAAGACGAGTCCTTGATGCTGTTTGAGCCCTTGTCATCCTCGCTTTCCAAATCTCCGCAATCAGAGTCAGATGTGCAGAATTTGTCGTTAACTTTCCCAAATCTCACTTCTTTACTGACATTATTTTTGCTCTCCTTCTTTCGCTTCTTTTTGACTTTGTTTTTGTCTTTTTGTTGTTTAGAGCTCATGCTGCCAGAGTCTCTCGTCTTGGTGTTTGTTTGCTGGACTTGTTGCCGCGGCGTGGGCGCTGGTGTGAAACACAACGTCCTGTCATCCTCGTCCGAACTGTTACTGTCAGAGATGATCCGCCTGACAGTTTTCTTTGGTGTGAGTGTGTTGCTTTTGGAATAGGTTTTAACCTCCATTTTGGGTATAGAGATGAAGCTGTTGGTCTTGCTAACAGAGTCTTTTCGGAAGTCTTTTTTCAAGAGGTGTTTATCGTCAACAGGAGGAACGCGCTCCTCCTCATCATCCTCGTCGAATTCGTATTCATCTTTGACAGGCGTGACAGCAGATTTAGGTGGATCTGCAGCTTTCCCTTTTAGCTTCAGGCCCTTCTCAAACTCTGAGTCTGTGTTATTGCCGTCTACAGAGCTCGAAGGGGCAAACGAGGGCGCGTCTTCCTCCTCTGAAGATTCTGTCAGACCAAACAACCAGAATCAGTGCGCAGCCGTCAAATATAGTGACATCTCATAAAATTGAAAACTAATTAGATTGTTAAAAAGATAAATAAAAAAAATACACCAACCTGATGAACTCTCTTCACTTGAGGTGTAAGTGCCTTTCCCTAGTAACAGATTCAGCATAGTTGGAGAGCTGGCAACCTTTAGCGGTGTTTCACCTTTCCTGTTGCTTTGACGTGGATCTGCTCCGTAACGTAAAAGTAGTTTCACAACCTGAAAGAAAATAAAACTTTGAACTAAAGATTTCTGAAGAACTGCACTCTGTCCCCACTGTTTTCAGACTTCTGGCCTGAGGCTCTCTATTCAAATAAAAGTCTACAACAGAAAAAGAAGGAAAATTCAAGTAAATTGGTTACACCTTTATTCACTATTAAATACAAATAATGTTAATAATTGCAAAGCATAGACTTCATGGTGAAGATTTGACTTATGTTTCTCCTTTCAGATTTTAGTAAGTATGATTGACCAAATGTTAAATTTAGTTAGAATTTTGCATACAATAAACTTACATATTTCGATTGTTACCACTTCTTTCTGCATTCTTATAGAAACAATATCTATAAAATATGGCTCAGAAATTCCCAACCACAAAAAGGCATAACATCAATCTGGTTTAAAATCTCCATCTTCAATCTCAGTTTCCTTATTTTCGCTATACAGATGTTCTTCTCCCTCTAATAATATTAGACTCTCATGTTGCCGTGTCTCTTCCTCCATGTCTTTTGAGCCAACAGTTTCCTTCCAACTGGAGTGGCTAGTCGCTAGCATTCCAAAGCCTTAATCACCACTAAAATGTGATTATCATGTAATGTAAACCTATTGGAGCTAAGATAGAATTTTCACACTAAAACCCTAACCTGAAGACTTTATGTTATCTCTGGCTTCAGTCAACATGTTGATCATATGTTTTGCAACTGGATTTCTACTTGACACAACTATTTTTGTGTTGCTGCTTTGAATTTGTCATGACATTTTTCTCTTCACTGCTTTTCTAACAATTATGACTGAATCCAAAAAACTGACTGTGTTTGTCATCTTCTCTTTACCTTGAAATGTCCATTGTTGGATGCATCGTGCAGAGGAGTGTCATCATCCAGACCCTTTGTGTTGACTTCAGCTCCGGCTGCCAGCAGCTGTTTGGCCACATCGTAATATCCCCTGTTGCATGCTTCATGCAATGCAGTCCAGCCTAAAGATAAAAACAATCACTGTGTCAAAAGTCTAACTGTATACAAGAAAAAAGATGCAGTTGTGAGGTGCATGGCAGAAAAAAAAGGAGAAACCTCTCACCTGCAAAGTCTTTTACATTCACATCAGCTCCTTCGCTGATGAGCTCCTTAATGCGGCGCACCTCTCCACGGATAGCTGCTCGGTGCAGTCGAGTCTCTCCTCGCTCATTTCTTTTATTTACTTTGTCTTTGGTTTTAGATGCAGAGTTTGGCGTTCCCTTCTGGCCCAGACAGGACTGTGACTGATGCTTTGGTGTTGTATCTGCCCACAGAAGACAAATGCCTCAATTTAATCCAAGAATAGTCTCCTAATTCTTTTAACAGTTAATAAAAATGTGCAGGGACCATTTATGTTGTTTTCTGCAAATGCAGTCAAGTAATAGGCATTTGAAAAGCTTACACTTACAGCCACAAGGGGGCAATCACACACCATAAAGCCACAGTGCATTGAATGAAACTACTTGAGACTTTTTTCATTTGCAAGATTAAACTCAAGCCTATATTGCATTTGCATTATTGACTTTGTACAGCTATTGTCCAAAATAACATTTGAAATACAATCACTTAATCTAAGTCAATGCCACTGGGCACACAGGAAAGGAATTAACATATAAATAAAAGTGTCTTTGCACTGAGCCTCACTAATTTCATTCCATCTAAAATGTCAACAGCAGGAGAAAAAAAACACAAGGTTGCAACAATGATCCAAATATGGGCACCTAATATATTTCCAGACAAATTAATCTGTCTACCAAAAAAACTGAGTAGACAAAATTAATTTCAATGAAAAATCTCAAAGCTCTAAGGACACTGATGAACAGGCAACCACATTCTTTATGCTTTTTACCATGTTTCCTGTCTGCTGCCATTTGGCTCAAATAGTCAAATTGCACCATCAGTCCCAGAGTATTGTACTAGATAAAAAGCGAATTAAATTTTTTTTGTACAAACTGTATTTTGAAAATGACATGTTTGATAATGCTACATGGTACTTCTCAAAATACCATCTTTCACTGACAACATGTGCTTAAATTCTTACTCCGTTTATATGTGTTGTTGTTTACGCATGAATATCTAAAACTGGCTGAATCCAGAGGCAGGCTAAAGAGGAGGCAAAAATCAGCAGGCAAAATGCTTAAGATTTCCAAAATAAACAAAAACAAAAACCTGTGACTCATCCCCCATCTGGCTCACTTTAACCCCGCCTACGCATACTCCTCTCCTACACACACACACACAGTGTCTCCATATAAAGCTCCATCCAATCGTCGTTTTCTTTTCCGCCACCGGTCCACAGAAGACGTGGCCTAAATGATAAGCACGCACCTGGACTGTTGACGGTCTTCGCAGCTGTCATTTGCATGAGCAAGGCCACCTGCTGCCGCTCAGACACAGGGTACCCGGCCCGGATCCCAGGCATCCCCATTCCGAACGGCAAGCTCTTCCTGGCGTTAGTGGGCTCCTTTTTAATGCGCTTCCTCTCTGGACCTGGTTTCTCTGTGAAGTAAGCAAATGGAGATAAAAAATGAAGACATTTCATTGGGCTCAATGTATGTGAAGACACATGTACAAGAGTTTAGCAAAAATACATTTGCCATCAGTGAGAATTTATATTCCGAGGAAAATATACGACTAATGGATGAATTCTTGGCCAGATCAACCAGCTTCAGTCTAACACCTTCAACATGGCACATATCTGAACTAGGGGTTGAACGACTACATATTTTTTAAGGTCGACTACATCGTGATAATAGTCGAGTCGATGTCGACTAGTCGCGG
>CAEGAF010164977.1:0-11998 GCA_903067075.1 Micropoecilia bifurca | reverse complement strand
GAGCTTTGGGTCATGACCGAAAGAACGAGATCACGGATACAAGCGGCCGAAATGGGTTTCCTCCGCAGGGTGGCCGGACTCTCCCTTAGAGATAGGGTGAGAAGCTTGGTCATCCGGGAGAGAGATTTATTACACATCCACGGATTTGTCTTACAGTTTCATCAGCACAAAACCAAAATCCCAAATAATCTCCCCGTGTCAGGTCAGTGTGACCCAACGAGGTGCCAAAAATCCTTTTGCAAAAACAACTCCATACATACTATTTCTGCTTTTACAACAACTAATGAAAATCCCCAAACCTTTTCAATTTTAACATTTTGAAAAGGTTCAGTAATGAAGACACTTAGTGCCACACACTAATCAGCTAATTAATTCAAAACACTCGCAAAGGCCTGTACATGGTCCCTGAGTCTAGTTCTGTAAGCTACACAATCATGGGGAAGACTGCTGACTTGACAGTTGCTCTCTTGACACCTTGTACAAGAGAGCAAGTCACAAAACGTCATGGCTGATTGTCCACAGAACTCTGTGTCCAAACACATTAAGAGAGGTGAAGTGAGGGAAAAGATGTAGTAGAAAAAGTGTACAAGAAATAGGAAGCAATAGGAATACCTTCATCCCGAGAATTATGAAACAAAACCCATTTAAAAATGTGGGAGATTCATAAAGAGTGGGCTTCAGCTGGAGAACCACCACACAGATATATACAAGGCATGGGTTTCAGCTGTCGTATTCCTTGTGTCAAACCACTCTTGAAAATGAGACTGCATCAGAAATGTCTCACCTGGGCTGAAGAGGAATAGGACTGGACTCCTGCTGAGTGATCTAAAGTTATGTTCTCTGATGAAAGTACATTTTACATTTCCTTTGGAAATCAAGGTCTCAGAGTCTGGAGGAAGAGAGAACATGCACAGAATTTCTTGAGGTCAAGTGTAAAGTTTCCACAGTCAGTGATGGTTTGGGTGTCATGTCGTCATCTGGTGTTTGTTCACTGTGTTTTCTGAGGTTTAAGGTCAACACAGCCATCTATCTGGGAGCTTTAGGGCACTTCATGCTTCCTGCTGTAGATGCACATATTTTTAAAAATATTTTTCTAACTTAGAACTTTCTTGTTATGTGAGTGAACTGGAGCGGTTTCCCCTTGAGGGGTCATGAGGCCAAAATACCTGTGGACAGGTGAAGTCTCATTGACAGTTAAATAATTTATTTGATTGGAGTGATTGTTCCGAATGGCTGCACAACCCACAGAGCGAGAAAAAGCAGAATAGAAGTAGTTTTGTCTAGTCGCGGAAGGCTCTCCTCACTGACCGGAGTCGGACTGTTTTGTTGACATTCTCTTTAGTGCAGCTCCATCTAGTGGATGCATAACGTAACTCCAGCCTCTACTGTAGCATCTATTCTATGCGCCTTATATATGGAAGTGCAGTGCGCCTTATATATGGAAAAAAAAATTAAAATAGGCCATTCGTTGAAGGTGCATCTTATAATCTGGTGTACCTTATAGTGCAGAAAATATGGTACATTTAATCCTCAGTGCCACATGAAGCTCATTTTGAAACAATGCAAGTTAAAAACAAGATTTTGCAACAAGTAAATTAAGTCCAATATAGGTCTCTGGGTATAAACTGTTCTTTAGTCTGTTTATCCTTGCTACAGATACTCTGTATCTGTAGCTAGATGGCAGACTTTGGAACAAATTGTATCACCCACAGCATGGTGGAGGAATCTCCCTTTAGACAGACTCATCCCCCCCTGAGATGAGACCCACTGCTGTCTTCTGCAAATTTAACAAGGGTGGTACTTTGATGGATTGAAACACAATCATGTGTGTACAGCGTGAACAGCCACAGGGCTGAGCACACAGCCCTGGGGAACCAGTGCTGATAGTTGTGAAGAGGTATGAAGAAAGAGGGTTCCCAGGTCTGACAGTTTGCACACCAGTCTGTCAGGGAGGATGTGGCTGATCCTGTAGTTCAGTGGTCCCCAAACTTTTTCCTGTGAGGGCCATATAACTTTTTCCTTCTCTGCTGGGGGCCGGAGTCAGTTTGTAACAGAAAAAGTGTGACGATCGCAGGAGAACCTAAATGAAAAAATATATTGTTTTCCAGAAAGCACAATCAAATAACATTCTCTGGGTTCTTCACAGAAAAAATCCAGGAAGGATTATAATCTGTATTTTTCTAACTATAAGCCGCACCGAACTATAAGCCAAAACCCCCAAGTTTAAAAAAAAAACAAAACCCAGTAAACACACACATAAGCCTCATATCTCTGCTGCTCCAAGTTTTCCACAACGATGCAGTAGCAGAGGGGGGCGGACAGCCAACATTTGAGTCATAACAGGTCAATTGAATATCACATTTATTATGGTTGAAAAAGAAAAGGTTGCCAAGTTTATATTTAAGGAACTGATTACAGTAGTTTCCCAACAGTAACTGTAAGAGTAAAAGTGCTGATCCTTCATGTTGCTACTAGCATGTGGTAAATCAGTGGTTCCAACCTTTTTATTACCGCGAACCGTTGTGGCAATTTTGTTGCGGCTTGTGGTGAGGGGGGGATGAACAGTCAGATAAGTATGTTATCTGTATGTTGGTGTCCCACTAAATACTGAATATGCCCTATTTGGTTGTCTTCACCCTTTTATCGCAGCCTGTGGGGTTTTTCCTTGGCCTAGAACGAAAATAGAACCTGCTGAATGTGACAGGTAGCCAATCAGAAAGCGCGGTGACGTCAGAACAGAGGGGAATCCCAAACAGCTGAGATATTGCGGAATTCAGAGTCTGGTGGATATGGGAGATGATATGTGGAAATGTTTATTATTAAATCTAAAGGTCCCTATTATGTTTATTCAGTTAAAAATGTTAACTATGAAAAAACACAGTCACCTCCAAATCATAGTGCAGCAAACAGAGCAGCTGCTCCCATCGTCTTTCATCCAACTCCTTTTATTCTTGTTACATCTTTTATCTCTTAAAATGACTCCACAAACTATCACTATCACTTCTACATCATCATCCATGTTTGGTTATTCTAAATTCCTGCTATGTTGGGGGTTTTACTGGATTATCCTCTGAAATCGGGATGTTCGTGATTAGAATCGGTTCCTGACTTGTGACTGAACACGAACCAATCGACCTTGTTGGACTTTAATCAGCTCTGTGGTCACAGAGGTTTGGAGAATTGGCCGACATTCTTAAATCTTTCAGTCTAAACCAGACGTAAGACTCACAAGCTCTACTTGTCTCCTCATGACCACTGCCCAAACTCTCTTGACTCTCGCTATGGTAACGTTTATATATCCCTTAAAAATAATATGCTGAAGCGCCACAAAAACGAACATTTTACTTTCGTGAAAACTTTAACTCACGATAATGACTAACAGCCCTGAGTTTGTTTCTCTGCATCGAGACGGTTCCATCTGAAAGTGATGAGAGACGATGACACCCGAGCTGTGTTGCTTGAGCACAGCCTGCTTGGTCTCTACTTGGCAAAGCAACTTGAAGCTTGGTCGCCGCATGTTATGCAGAGCTGCTTGTAATGTGAGACTCACCTCCCAGTCTGGGATAAATCCATCCTCCTGTCTTTTCTCTGGGCCTTTTCCCCTTTGAAAAAGAAACTTTCCAAAGACATCTGATCTGTTTCTTACTCATTTTGCTGCCTGTGGCTCAATGTTGGCGCGCAGGTAACCAGACTTCCAATGATTCACTTCCTGCTAAAGAGCCCCCTGGTGGTTGAAGAAAAATCCACATATAAACGACTTATAGTCCGGAAAATACGGTAAATGAAAAAAACTCTGAATGCTCTCTGGTATTGTTCAGGGGGCCGGACGAAATGTGGAGGCAGGCTGGATCCGGCCCACGGGCCGTAGTTGATGTAGTTGATGATGTGCTGGATTCCCAACCAAACCTGCCTGGTGTTGTTATTGTCTAGATGCTCCTCAATCCTCTTTTTGTAGTTCTTACAAGAAGAGCAACACTGTCTTTAGGGTTCCTCTGTGCCAGGCCTTAGAGGGCCTTGCCCCCCCACACTTGAAAGTAGCTTGCCTTGCTCTAAGCTGTGACATTTTCAGTGCAGGTCTTGATGAAACAAGACCTGCACTGTCAGAGAATAATTCCAGGTCTGTTACTCAACATACTAGCGATGACTCATGTGCTACTGGCAGCAATTAAGCTAGCTTTTCCATTTTGGCAAATTTTAGCTCATAATCAAATGTTTACACACTGACTGGAGCAATTATATGTTAGTTAACATGCTAGTGATAATCTTCATCCTTCTGGTAGTATCAACATGTTAGTCACTCATTATGACTAGCATGTCATGATAATGTTAGGCTTATAGCTAGTTTTTACTATAAGGCTGACATTACCCTTTTGGCTAAAATGAGAATTTTAGTGGATTTTAAAAATGTATTAGTGATGTTTCGCATATTGAATGTAGTAAGTCAATGACATGCTACAAGCAGCATCTAGCTAACCTTAATATTTTAGCTAACTTTAGCTTATACACTTTCATACATATTTTCATACTGAATGGATCCATTCTAACTCCGGAGTTAGTCAACATAATGATAATACTCCACATGCTATTGACTACATTTTACTTCACCTTAATGTTGTTGCTAATTTTCAGCATCAGAGCAGAACGCTGGGCTTCAACAAACACGCACAATGTGCAGACCCCTTTCTTCAGAAATTTGTAGTTACTGGTTAATTTTCAGTAGATTTTTATGTCTTCTGCCAGTTTCAAGTAATTTCAGTGACCATTGGCAGCTTTGAGGTCATAAAGAGAGGGGTACCAACAATTTTGTCCACATGTGTATATGGCTGAATTCCAGAGTTTTTTTTTCTTCAATCTGTTGTTTTTGTACGACATTGTTCAGACCTATGTTCTGGCCCCAAGGTGAAAAGTGCTAAGAGCCAATTCACATTACCAATCTGGTTATGTAGCAAAAACAGCCTCTCTTCTCTGTGTTAATCTGTTTTAACTAAATTATGTCCTCCTCCTTCAGGTTTTGTCTTTGCAGCACAGTGGATCCAAAGACCCATCTCAGTCCCAGTTTGCATCATACTGGAAACCCATACTCTCTATGGACACAAACTTTTGGCAACGATGGTTACACATGCACCGGATTGCTATTATCCTTGAACATGACTTGTGAGGAACACATCTTTTTATCTTTATATTCAAATCATTTAAAATAATTTGGATTTATAAAGGTTTGTGTAGCTATAATTATAGTAATACTTTTTATTTACTGTAACTGGGTACGTGTATATGTTTCACATACAGCATGTGAGGGAATTTCAGGGCTAGGGAACAGAGTGACTAAAAGCACTGCTGGATATACAACACAAATCAGTGCAAACCAAACTTGCTGATACATTGTCAATGAGGTAAAGATAGATGATATAAAGAAGGAACTATAAGGCAGACCTGGTGTAACAGGAAGGGCATCTGACCTGAAGGAGTTTGGTTGAAGCCAGAGAGATGCGAGGGAAGTGAAGAGCAGTATGTTTTATAACAAAGGAAGATAACCGTTGAGAAGGATGGTGTAGGGAGCTACATCAACAGTTGCTCTCAGCTCAAGGAAGATAGAAAGTTTGAGTAAATTGGAATCTGCTGCCATTAGGAAGTCATTAGTAATTTTCAATTGAGCAGATATGCACTATAGGATGGCCAATAGAGAGCTCAAAATGGTTCAAAGAGGAGATATTCAGTTAAATACAAGTGGAATTATTTGATACCTTCTTAACATATTCTGGAAATAAAAAAATGTTTGAAGAGGGAAGACATTTATTTGTAGTTGTTGGACATGTCAACTAGAGTTGTATTTGTTTTTTTGGTCTTTGTTAAAAACATCTTGCTAAAGATGTTTTTAAGGCTGCTGTGGCTTTTATGTAACAGTAAATGGACAGTAAATAAGGAAGAGAGAGAAGAGAAAGACATGCAGCAAAGGGCCTTCCGACTTGAGCTTTTCACTGAGTTACTTTCTTCATCTAAGTTTAGATAAACCAGTGATCTAAGACTTGCTCAGGGTGTAGGCTCAGGTCAGGAAACAATTTATTCTTTGGTATTTCTCATGTTAAATTATCTAGCCACTTATACCATCTTTCATGTTTGTAATATGCAGTCAGTATTCTCATTTTTCTTTTGTGCTATATAGATAAATTGAATTGAGCTGGGATGGCAGAAATGTCTGCTAAAGTACAAATTTTGTTGCATTTGACTGAAACATTACATCATGATTTTAAAAAAAAATGTTCCCCTCAAATATCAACTATCTGTAATCTTCCTAAATAACAATAACTGTTAAGAAGTTTTGTTATTGTTTCAGTTATTCTGTGTTGAGTTTAAAAAAAATCTATTGCAGCGACCACTTTTTATTTTATTCTCTTGAAAACATACCAAACTGTGATTTTTCTGTACTGTTGAGATTTACCTAACAAAAAAATTACATATGCTCAGAAAATGTTTAATGTTTAGTATGATTAGAAGCAGAGAGAAACTAATTATCTTCCATGTGCGCACCTATTGGAACTCCCTAGTGGAACATTTTATAGGTAACTCTTTGAAATTTGTTCTTACTTTTTTTATCTTTGGTATAATTTTGCAATGGTTATCTGTACTTAACCTGATCAGTCAGATTGTGGGTTAATGTTGTCCCTCCAGGCCTGTTCCTAAACACCTGCACACAGCTGGAAACAATGGCCGCTATAGCACCATCCAGTGTCGGATCTCACACTCTGCTCTCACATCCTTGCTGAGGGACTGCAGCAGCTTTGTATTGGTGGAAGGTTACTCATATGTCAAACTCATATACAGGTAAAAAAAAAAAAAAGTTTATCACTGTTTGCGACCATTGCTCTTTCTGTGCTCTTAGAAAAAGCCATATACACGTTCTTCATTCTTTTGGAGAGCATAATACTGAAACGCTCTTTTTTTCTTTTTTTTACTTTGACTCCACAGTTCATCAGATCAAATTCCCACATCCTTTTATCTTGTCCGTCTGATCTCTAAGACACCCTGCATGGTTCTGCGCCTGGGCTTTCCCATTGGGACACCAGCTAACATTAGAAACAAGGTACGTTAGCATTTTGAAAGTAAACAATCATCACATAATTTCTTGTGGGATGCAGGAGAACCTGTTATGATTAGATTTACTGTCTATATTTAAGTTATGCCAATTATTTTAACATGCAACCGTTGCTATGTAAATAAAAGGATATGGCTTTTCTAGAATAAACACATTTGGAAAACAATCTCAAAATAAACTAACAAAACACAGATTAAACTTACAGCCGTTGTTTTCGGAGGTGTAAGAAAAGATTGACAACACCGGAGGTGAAGTTCATACATTAACAGGCAGGTTTTCTCTCTGTGAACAGGTATTCCGAACTGCAACTGCTACCCACAATGCACTACTATCTCAAAATTCTCCTTCAAAATAAAATACAGAGAAATTAATACCATAGAACTTTTTAAAACTAATTAAGACATTTCCAACTTCCAGCCTGGGGCAGAACAATGAATAAACTGGGGAAGCTGAAATGTAACAGACTCATTCTTTAAATTGTTGTTAAAATAGGAGGTGTTTCTGTGCTGTTTTCCCCTATTTATTCACTTGACAGAACTCTTCCAATTCAACTAAAAGGTCAGACAACTGATCCACATAATTATAGGTTGTTTTTTTCTGAGGAAGATTCATTTTGAGGATTTTATTCAACTCAGTTCAATGAAAAAATATTTATTGATCTCAAAAGGAAATTATATGTTGTTGTAACTCACATTAATTCAAAATTCTCCAGAATTATTGTAGATGGTGATGGCTGATCTCAGGAAGAGGTTAGTCAGGATTGTCCATAATTTTCTTGATTTTATGTGAAATCTTTCTTTGTGCCATCATTTTCAGAAGTTTCACAGTAGTACCCAGAACAGAACCAGCCTTCTTTATCAGGTTGTTGAGCCTTTTAACATCCCTGACTCTGATGCTGCTGCCACAACAGATGACAGCAGAAGAGATTATACAAACTTGTTTGCTTGAGTAAGATTACTGATTACTTGATTTGGAAAGTAACTAAGTTACATTAAAAGTAACTTTTTTAGTTACTTTCGGCAGCTGCTAACAAGGCTTCACCACTTGTGAAAATTACATTGATCTTTGCCAAATTTTAATTACGAGTTATTTTATAATGGTAACCAAGGTTTCCCCCAGAAAACTTGCTAAGCCCGGTGGTCCACCGTTTTGTATTAAAAGATTTTAAGTAGACAATAAAAGTAAAAATATCACTGGGTAATTATATGTTATGGGAAAACATTGTCAGTGAACTGCTATATAAACCCACAACCAGTCTTTAAAACAACTAATCAAAAATAAAATTAAAATAAATATCAATTATTTCCACTTCTGTTAAATCCAAATTAAGTCAGCGGCTCCATCAGGCCTCCCAGAGCTTCAGGGGCCCCATAAATGCTAATATTTTAACACAGACCACAGATATATAAATGTAGCATTTGTTCATTGAGATGATCATTGCTGCTAAATTTGACATAATGGTTTCAGCATATATAAATTAAAAGACTTTAAATTTTTTAACATTTATATGTAAGATTTTAAGGAGCTGGCTGTTATGATCCGTGTTTTTGTGTGTTTATTTTTGAGTTCTCCTTGTAGTCCTGTTCCCTGTGAGTCTCTGTCGCTGGTTTTTTTTCTGTGTTGATTGTCTCCCAGGTGTGTCTCGTTTCCTTGATTGCCCTGTGTGTATTTAGTCTCCCCTGTTGTCTGTGTTCCTCATCCGGTCCTTGTCTTGCATAGGTCAGTTGTTGTCTGTGTCTGCTGCCAGTAGAACTGTTTAAGTCCTGGTTAGCCCAGCTCGCATTTCAGACTTATTATCAGTTGCTACTGGTATTAGCTGCATGCTACTCTCTGCCGTGCTGCCTGTGTTTTTGGACTGAAGAGCTTCCTCATTAAATTCATCATTTTCACCATACCTATGTCTCAGCGTCTCTCCTCACCACCACCAACCACCACTTAGACACTGGCAAGTTTACTTTGTAGAAGTTCAAAGAACAATATTCATAGTCAGATTGTTTCATTACCACAGCTACAATCTGATGCTGTGAGTTTAATCTTTTGAGTTTCAGCTGTGTTTGTTCACAAATACAAATTAGTAACCTGCAGTTATAATTTATTGCTTTTTAGATTTGCCAGTTAAACTCCTCCCCCTGTCCTAGATTTCCCTAAATCTAACACAGAAGCTGTTAGAGGTGCTGATGTTTTTAGCACCAAAAGGGGCCTAAGTCATATTCTGCTCCAAGCCTCATACAGTCCTGGACCGGCCCTGCATGATGAATTAAACCCGCTGCACAGCACAGAGATGATCAACAAATGGGAGATTTTATTCAATGCTGCTAATGTGGCTTTAGTGGATCTTTCATTTCATGCCTGTTGAGTTTTTAACAAGGACACAGAAACTATTTTGGTTGGTCAAGTTTCTGGACGAGTTTTTCAGATGTCCGGTGGCCGCGGACATTAACTCTGTCTGACTAAGTGGGCAAAACATTTGGTACGGTTTGGTGCTTAGTGTAACTGGAAAAATAATACTAGTATTAATAATAAAATAATATAAAATCAGCGTGATGTGTGACTGGAAGGGGGGCGCGAAAGCTCCTCACAGGGTTAAACCTGCACAATGAGTGTTTAGCACTGGGTCGTTAACCACTAACGCACCAGCTAACCACTTTAAATGCATAAACTATAAGCATATTTTCTATAAACATATCTTTTAGTAATAAATCTACTCCGATAGTGAAACGCTCGGAGCAACAGAAACACTTGCAATCTGACTTAAAAAAAAGGCGATTTTTTTATTTTCCTAAATAAAACAACTTTACGAACACGTTCATTCACAGCTGTTTTTACGTTTATTGCGCTGTTCAAATTAGTCTTGATGATTGCAGTTTTCTGGAGCTCCATGTCATTCACAGGTAATACATTAACTTGAAATTAACAAAGACTCAGCGGGACGGATCATCCGGGAAATGATGAACTAAAAGTAACTGGATGTCAGACAAATTCTGGTGTTTATGTCTGTATGAACTAGTGAAACAGTACACGTTGTGGTAACTTCTGCTAGAGTTCGGCTAGAACTGAATAATTCTCAGAGTCTGCAGTCCTCAAGATTCAGCTTTCAGTCAAACTGCAGAGCAATGGCTGAAAAACACAAAAATAAAAGTGAGGAAGGTGCCGGTTAGAAAGATGATAAACATTCGAAATGTTCTGAAAGACATTGAAAGATTAAACAGTGAACTGGTTACAGGTCTGAGAACAAATAATAACCATATAGTTCCCCATGTACACTCACTGTTAAATATTTATCTTAATCTTTCATTAATATTTATTTTAATGTTTATGTGTACAACTACATTTACCTATCAAGCTGCAGTATAGAGTAGGATTTATGATGCTGCACTCATGTTAAAATGAGGGAATCAATATTTAAAATAAAGGCTGTTTACCAGAAAACCTAACAATAAAACTCAGGGAGGACCAGGGTTTATTTAAGACACCAGAGACAGATAAATAGAGCAAAAGGTGATTTATACTGTAGTTGGAAAATTTATAATTTATACAGAATAAACTTCCATCAACTACAAATATTTATAAATAAGTTGATAAAATTCCTTAAAAAGTGTCTATATGCTGATAAAGATCCCACACAAGTAATAATAGTCCAGTTCAGTTTAACCAGTTACCAATCCAAGAATCAACAGACTAAATCAGTCATTAGCAGGTTTAGTTCAGTGTTTCACCTGCCTTACATGTTTTAGGTGTTTCCCTTCTGCCTCCCCTGGATTGAATTTGTGGATGATTTTTTTTTTTAAAACTTTATTTTTATCATTTTTAAGATTTTTAATACACATACATATTTGGAACATTCAGATCCCCCAGTAACATAAAGCACAGAGCATTCAATTTGACAGATGCAGTCATGTAATAATCAGCAAAGAACAGCAATTACATCTGTTAACAATTGTTGTCAGTCCTTATAGAAGTTTCAGTTTTTTCCAGTATTTGTTGTATTTGTGAGCAGCGAGTCTTAATGAAAAAGTCAATCTCTCCATTGTGTGAATTTGTTCAATTATTTCCCTCCATTCAAAGATCTTTGGTGGTTCCGGGTCCAACCATCTGCGAGTTATCACTTTCTTTGCTCCTGCTAACAGCACCAATAGCAGATATCTATCCGACTTCTCCAGTGTCCGGGGTTCATCACCCAGGAACACCACAGCAACATCATATCGCAAGTCCATGTCCATTTTAGCATTGATTTCCCCCAACTAGGGGTTGAACGACTACATATTTTTTAAGGTCGACTACTTCATGATAATAGTCGAGTCGATGTCGACTAGTCGCGATGATGTCATAGTGACGTAAGCACAACAACTTACAACAACTTGGATGCTTTATGAGCTATTTTCACGATAAATATTAATCCCTACACCGTCTCCCCTTCTCCCCGTTTTACTAAGTCTATTATGCAGAATTAAAATAGCAATAGATACATCATTCTTTGTGAGCAGCGGAGAAAATTTCGTTGCACAAAGTCAGTCTGACATTTTTTTTTCCCCCCCCAAACACCGGCTGATACTGATGATCTCTGGATAGCTGCTCTATAGGAGTCAAATTATCACACTGACCACAATGGTGCTTTGGAGCATCACAAACCAAACTTATTATGAACGGATCCCGTTGGGTCAGTTTAATTCTACGAAGCCTCCGCTGCTCCATTTTCTGCTCCTCCCGCTGCTCCTCCCTCTGCTCCATTTTCTGCTCCTCCCTCTGCTCCATTTTCTGCTCCTCCCTCTGCTCCTCCCGTTGCTCCTCCCTCTGCTCCATTTTCTGCTCCTCCCTCTGCTCCTCCCGCTGCTCCTCCCTCTGCTCCATTTTCTGCTCCTCCCTCTGCTCCTCCCGCTGCTCCTCCCTCTGCTCCATTTTCTGCTC
>CAEGAF010164976.1:0-27861 GCA_903067075.1 Micropoecilia bifurca | reverse complement strand
ACACACACACACACACACACACACACACACACACACACACACACACACACACACACACACACACACACACACACACAGTTAGAAGTTCACACACACACAGCTTTGAAAGGAAAGCTGGAACCATGTCACCTCATTCTGGCCTCCAACATCTGCTGCTCGTGTGCCTTTGAGCAACTACCTCGTGAGTACTGGGCAGCTCCCAGTAACCCACACAGCCTCAACTGGTCTGTGGCCACAGCGTAGCAACAACAGAGAAGGCTTTAAAGTCCCCTGGAGCTGCACCGAATGTGGCCCATTCCCACAGCTCTATATCAGGACACACACACACACACACACACCACGGTTGAGTATTTTTAAGCCCATAGTTGGCTTTTTTGCAAAGCAAAGCTATAAATCAAACCCAAGAAAGAAAGGAGTGTGGAGTGATTTAGGTTGCGAGTTGAGATGCTTCCCTTTGATTCTCACACACACCCTGCAGGGAAGCCATTTTCTGAAACCATGACAGGCGTTTTAGTCCGTGCCTTTCAATCCCGTCTCAGTTACGCCGAAGCTGGAAGTGGTTGCTCCATTTTATCTGCAGACACGCAGATTCAAATATTGACAATAGGATTTGAATAGTTTGACTTCCTGTTAGTTCTGATTTTAGACTAAGATGGAAGTTAGATAATCGCATAAAAAGGCCAGAAATGATGTCATACCCACTGTGCTCATGCTCCAGTTCCAGGAAAAGTATTGTGGTCAGTGAGCACGCTAGCTGCTGTTAGCAACACAAGCTAATGTAATGTATTGTAGCAGCTTGTACAGAGCCTTATATGGTCATTCATAACTTGAAACGTCTCCCACATCGTGCCACATTACAACCAGAATGTAGTTTATTGGGATTTTATGTCAGACTAAACCTGACGGTCAGTTTAAGGACACAACTCCAGTAAATCTAAATCTAAATGTCTGTTGGGGAAAATTAACCAACAAACGGCATCACAAAGACTAAAGAACGCAGCGAACCCATCAGGGAGAACATTTAAAGCAGAGTTATGTTCAAAAATTATACCACAGCTTTGAACAGAATCTCCAATCCATCATCTGAAAACATCATTATCTCCCCACCATAATGTAGCCTTACATGTAGGGGAAAAAAACCTGGTCAGCGTCTGGACGTTTGTACAGTTTTAATTCCGCTCCACAGAAATGCTACTTGACAAGCAGTCAGTTCAGACTGTAGATGTTAGCTTCTGTGGTAGTGCTGCTAACGCGGCTTCCACTGTGTGCATTGCAGCCGAGTAAGGTATATTTGGTGTTTGGACAATTAAAGTAGGCAGGTATAAGTGTTTTCTCATGCTAGTAGAACCCCGGCCCGTTCCGCAGACACTTTATGACCCTCCATGTTGCTGCTGACGCTACAAAAACAGTCTAGTAACCAGCCTGCATGGTGTTCAATGATTTCCCCTTCTGAACCAGACTCTGTAAACACTCCACACATGGTGCCTGTGCTGTGTTGTTGCGACAGGTTTGTAATTAGCAAAAGGGATTCATACTGTGACACCCAGACGCTTGGTGCTCTGTGGTGGGTGGGTGTGTGTGTGTGTGTGTGTGTGTGTGTGTGTGTGTGTGTGTGTGTGTGTGTGTGTGTGTGTGTGTGTGTGTGTGGCCTTCCAGGTCCTACAGTGAATCCGTAGTAAAAAACGTTTCATGCACACTGTTCTCCTCTGCTCTGCTGGAAGCAGGTTTTGTAGTCTTTGTTCATTTTCCCCAGCAGAGAAATGTGAACGTTGGAGATGACAGAGCCTGGCTTTAATTAGAGTGGAGATGATTTCCTGACACTGGCCCTACTGTTGTAACGATGCAGCAGTGAAGACTGGTGAAGTCACAGAAAAACTATGTGGATTACAATATAATATGATATCTCAATAACTGAAATATTATGACTGCCGTGCTTTTTTTTAAAAAAAAATCAAACAAACATTTCTTTCAGGGCTTTCTTTCAGACAGGTTGAAAATTACTCTTCTACTCTAAAATAAAACTGGATAAGAAAAGAAAATCCATATCGGAGATTTTTCTGTCTGAAAATGCTGTCATATTTCTTTGGCAATATATTATTATTTGTATATTTATTGTAGATTTTTTAACTTCCACCAGTAACACTTGAATATGTGTTTATGTACCAAAGGCACATTAACAGTTTTTCTGTTTTTTTGTGTACGTCGGTATCCAAGCAAAAACATTTTATTGCCAAATTGTCTGTTGTGTGTTTATGCAAGGACGATAAAGTAAGTCTACGTCTTGTTGCTTTGGTCACTGACATTCATGCAATCTGAGTGGAATTACAAAAGTGTCTTATGTACCCCAACATCATGTCGTCTTGTCTTAGGCACTTGGAGATGTTATGTTAAAACCCTCCGAACTGAAGCTGCGTTGCACAAATGTTTGCGTTTTACTCCAAACTGTGAATCACAAAGTGCTTCAATGAGTAATAACTCAACTGTTGTGATATCAGAAGTTAAGTGCAGCAGCAGCAGACCCAGTGGCGTTCATCCTGTAGGCCAGGCTCACATATCACTGCAGAATGTGCAGGTCCTCTCACACAGGAAGAGGGGTGGGGGGCACAGGAAGCTGAGGACGAGTGAGGAGCTGCCTGCTGATCCAGCAACCATTATATCACTTCCCCCGAGACCTGGATCTGGGATTACATCATTTCCTGTTGGTTTCCCCGCTCCGTATCGACATCTGCATCCATCTCTCAATACAAGGAAGGGAGATTAATCCGGAGAGAAAACACACCGTCTGGGATGATTTTATGTTCCACTATGCTGGAGCTCAGCTGACAAACACCGAGTGGAAGGATCTTGAAGCACACACACACACACACACAATATCTAATAAAAACAACACACTGCTGTGTGTTTTTTGTGCATTTGCCCCTCAACCAAAAAACCCAGCGGACCCTGAGGTACTCAGCTGCTGCCATGTAATGCGACACTAACACACACACACACACACACATTTACAGACAGAACAAATGAGTTCTATTTTTACTTGTACAGAAACAAACAGGAGGCAGCAGGAAGTTGATACAGCTGAATAGATTTACAGAGATCTGGGGACGGCGGCGCCCCCACATCCCCACAAACCCCTCAGCCACCCCCTCACCCCAAACCTCCCCCCAGACAACAGTTTGGTTCTGTTGGGCTGCAGAATCGGGCCCAGCAGGTCAGCAGTGCTGCTGGTGACCAGGCAGAGCTACATGATGGAGGGAAGCAGGAAACACATTAAAGCTGCTCTCACATCCTTTATTGCCATCTCTATAAATATGAAGGACAGCTTCTTAGAATCTATGTTACTATGGTAACGTAGATTGTTGGTTATCAGCAACATGCTGAAAGATGATGCATGTCTCTCAGGTCCTTTATCAGGTCTTTACCGGATCAGATTCTCACCCACCAGGGCAGCAGCTAGTGACTATGTAAGCAATATTAGTATATTAACATATTAGTAAAACATCCTTGATTAATGGAGGCATTTGATATATTGTGCCTGTGTAAAGTTTTCACCTCCCTTGGATGTTTTGCCCTTTACTCCTACAAATCAATCATGATTAACAAAATTGGGATTCTTTGACAAGAAAAATATACGGAAAACAATGAATTAAATACAAATATTAGAACTTGGAAAAAGTAATTGCATGACAAAAAAAGCCTAACAATGTTAATCAAGACTGATTTGTAAAAGCAGTAAAAATGTAAAACATCTAGTGAATGTGTACACATCACTGTTCAACTGACAAGTTATACAATGTCAAACATTATTTCTAATCTCTATTTTTTTTTCTCCATTAATTTTCTGCATATCCTGTACAATTCAACTGAAACACGACTATCTGTTCAGGGGAAAACTGTAAAACATACAAACAGCTGGGTCCATGAGTATGCACACTGTAATACACTAATAATAATAAAATAAATAAACATTAGCATATTCTGTGATTTTAAAAAATACAGACACTAAAATATTAGGAGTGGTTCTCAGTATTATTTTGGTCTAAAATGAGTTTTATTTGGACTTTACTGTGCTAAATCTGTGTCACTTTGTAATGAGCCAATCAGATATTTCTGTCTGATCACCAGACAGCGGAGCTGGCCTGAATCTCATCACCGTTTATAGTGACTGATATTTCGATTGGTCAATCGGGTTTTGCTTTGCAGTCAGTGGCCGTTGCTTCACCGACCCAGAGACTCTTAGCTGGCCTGATGCAGATTCTGGTCGGACATGGAGGCTTCTGTAGCCGTGTTTCCTTTAGCCATAAAACTGAGCAAATTAAAATTTTAGAAATAGATTTGCAGCCATTTCAAAAAAACATTTTTTTTCTTTTTTTTTACAATTTTGTAACTAAACTTGGCATTAATTCAGTCGGCTTAACTGAAGTTTTACAATAAGTTAAGCAGACTAAAATCTAAAAATGATTTTGGAACATATTAAATCAGTCAGAATTCCCAGGACTACAAATTATTATTCTCTATAGAATCAACTTTTTTCAGCACTTCTAGTGGATTATTTTTTTTTCCAAGAGTATCAAACAATAGCAACATTTGTTGGGTAAACATCTTGACAATGACATTTCCCAGATTTGTTAGAACTAGAAAGAACAGCCTCAGCTCCTGCTGTCAGTGAAACCAAGGTGGAAAACCCGGTCAGAAAACCGTCAGTCCAGCTGTCTACAACCTGCCAGACCCAACTAACCCTGATAAAGAACAAACAGAGGCACTCCTTCACCAAAGCCCACACCGCCACTCTGTGCGTACCTTCAGGGTGTTTGCTTTTGAATAAACGGCTCTTTCGGTTTGAGACTAAATTCATTACAGAGACAAACAATTCCAAAGACACCAACATTTCTGGCTGAAATGGTCACGAGAAGAAAAAAAACCTTGTGACCTTTGAACCTGCTCCCAGTGCACACACCAAGACAGTGCAGCATTTCTGCACCGCTTCATTATTCAATCAGTGACGGCTGCAGGTGTCGCAGGTGTTACATGCCTCTCTCCACCTCAGATATGTAACAGACTGTGACACACACACAGCCCGTCTCAGCAGTAAGGAAAGGATTTGCATCACTCTTTGTTTGCTGCAGTTAGTGAAGTTCAACAAGTCAGTTAAAATGCAGATTTAGGCGACCTCAGGTTTTATTATCTTATTTGTGAACCATTTACTATTAAATTAAAGACATCAAAAAATGTCCTTATTAAAAGATTAATACATTTTTGAGTTATGTAACATTTTAAGATTTTACTTTGCCAGCAAAACTTATACTCTAATTAAATAGAATAAAAATGTCTACCTGTGTTGTTCTGCCATAAACCACTTCCAGACTATTTCTACATTCTAGCAATGAACAAACTCACTGGCCAGTGAGCAGAATCTACCCATTTTGTTTTTAAGTTTGAGTATCTCTGACCTGTGACTGGCTAGTTTGAAGTAGCTAAAATCCATCTTTTTTTCAATCACTGAATGAACCATAACTAAGCACCACCATGAAATGGTGACAACACCTTTTAGTGTGGATGTGGCTACAAAGGTGAATAAAACTCTCCGCTGGCAGCCAGTGTTCAAAGTGAAGACAGAGGAAAAACATCCAACACATTTGCTATCGTTACCATTTCCCACCATTTCCACTTGACCCCTATAGTGTGTCAAAAGACTCACTGATCAAATAAGCAGGAATCAAACCTCCAGTTTACAACGCTCACACTCGGAACAGCATTATGTGGCTAGCTCCAGGAATCACAGAAATATTTATTATTTCTTCACAGAACTCAAATAGAAGTCTAAAGAGCAGAGCCCCCTTCCCACAAGAGGAGGGATCATCTCCAAAACCTCATGAATGTGGCTCCATATACCTCAGTTTTGATCCGCCTTCTGGAAACCAGTTCACAGTTTTCCAACCAACCAGCCAGCAGCTGCCTTCCGACCAGCTTAAAGCTGCTTTCCAGCTGAATTAGTGACATTCACAATGTCAACAATGTAAGAGTTATACTTTTGGTATCCCTCAGCCAAAATAACTGAAGCGTACGACCTGAGCCACATGTCTGCAGTTAATATGAAAAGCAGCCATCAGTATGTGGGATGCATGAGACCTGCCAGTCTTGAGAATCTGGCTGGAGGAACTGGTTCCCAGTCATCCACAGGAACAAGACGGGAATCAGGATGTGATGTTGGGTTTCAAAGATCGGTTCACAGTTGGTCCAAACTTGAACCAAAATGTGTTGAACAGAGACAGATCATGGCTGGACAATAAATTACTAAATATATATCGTGACAGACATGTGATCAATACCAGTAGGTAAGAGAATATTCAATATTTGACATGTAGAATAGGCGCTGAACTCAGATCCAGAACCAAACAGCATTCTGGAAGATGTAGGCAGAGGAAAGGGTGGTGCCCAAAGTGGGTCCTGGAGGGACGGCATCCTGCATGTTTTAGTTCTGGACGGTCGACCCTTGGGGATCCTTCATCGCCTCTGCCGCATGCAGCTTCATTGCTGTGCCTTTCTCCCTCTGCTTCGCTCGTCTACGGACTCGTTGCTCTCCTCTTCAGAGCATGCCTTCATCTCTCAGACTCTTCCAGCTGCTTCTTGCTTTCACCAGAGATCTCAAGGTCATCAGTAAACATAGGACATGAGGACTTCTGCAAGACCTCATTTGTCCACACACCCAACATTTCTGGGATCAAAAAGGGGTCAGAGTTGATCCCAGACATAATCCCACCCTCACTCCGACCTACCTCACACCTCAACACCATCTCACTGTGCATGTGGACGTCCTGCATATTTCTGACTGCCCCAAAGTTGTTTTCTTGGCAACGACACTATTCTTTACCATCAACACTCTAAATATCTTTAGTGTTCTTAACCCAACTTCCACAGTTTATCTCTGTGTAGTTACTACAGACGCACCAATCTGACATTAATATCCTTATTAATTAAAATTTGTGACAATATGCCTGATATATAAGGGCAGATCTATTCACTGTAACTATGCGACGTCATGCTTCATTATTTAACAATATGCATAGAATTCCTAAATGCATTCTGAATCATTTTGTTGCAGTTTAATTTTACATGTTGACAAAAGTAGTCAACTTGTTTTTGTCAGTTTCGGTTTCTTTGTCATTTATTCTACACTGGCTGTTCTACTCCTAACTGCACTGACTGAACAAATCAAAGTTGGTTGTACAAGTTTGACCAACATGGAAAAACAGAAGCTTGTGAAGCTACTGGTGTATTTAAGTGTGCTGGTGCAGAGTGCATTTGTAATTCAGTACATTTATGTCCATGTCTAAAAAAATCCCAAAAAAACACATTTTTAGTAAATTCAGCCAATAAACCTCAGATATCA
The DNA here is from genome assembly GCA_903067075.1 of Micropoecilia bifurca. NCBI lineage: Eukaryota > Metazoa > Chordata > Actinopteri > Cyprinodontiformes > Poeciliidae > Micropoecilia > Micropoecilia bifurca. Next base: position 20,474 of record CAEGAF010164976.1, on the reverse strand, counting down.
ATATTGGCATCGATCGTGAAAACAGTGGTAGTTACATCAGAACCAGAACTCTCCAAGCCAAAGCTTTTCTCTCACTCAAGGATTGTGTTAAAAAAATCTAGCTTAAGAGTCTCCATGCCTCCATTTTGATCAGTATGTTATTGCTCTTCATCCTCCTCACTGCTCCCCTCACTACCTGATTTATTCGCTTCTGTTTCTCCTGTTTTGCTCCCTCATCAGCTGCTCCTCACACTATCTTCTTTCTAGATCTCACACACCGTCAGCCCTGCTCAACTTAAACCGGGTAGGTAGCGTGAGTAAAACTCTGATGAAAGTTTGTCCTGGATTCTCTGTTGAATTCCTACAGTCGGATCAGAGCGGTGGGGACTGAAACTGGTGCAGGTCCCAGGAAGAAATGCTCAGCCAAGTCTGTTGACGCTCGCATAAAATGCGCAACAGTAGCAGCAGTGGGAAACACACTGATCTGTGTGGAGTAACGCTGCTCACCTTTGGTCTGCAAACGGCTCAGCACAGCTCAGGCGCGCCGGTTCAGTCACCCTGCAGACACAGAGCAGAGGAAAGGTTTCAACATTACACTGGGTTTCCTCAAGACAGAACATGAACTATTCCATATATAGGGATGGATATTTTTAGTAGAAAATACAACTGGCATTTTTTTGATGTGGCTCTGATGCTTAATGCCCTTATTTGATCAATATAATCAGAACAGAAGGGTCGTTTCATTTTCACTGTAAATTTTTTGATACATTTTAAATCACTGTAAACCACCAAATCCAGAACCACCCATTTCCTTTCCTCTTTGTTATGATTCTGTGATCGGCTGTCTGTTGAATGAGAGGAAATTTAACAACAGGATTTATTTCCATCGTGGCTCCACCGTGGAATTCACTGTGCTGTGAAAAAGTGGTTTTGCTAATGTTTTTGGAGGCAGTCAAAAGCCACGACAAGAACACATGAATTCAAAGGTTTAGATGAGCAAGTCATTACATTTGGTTACATCCCAAAAAAAATGCCAACAGCGGTGTTTCCATTGTGCAATTTAACATTTCGAAAAGAACTTTGCTTAATGGAAACGCAACAATTTTGAAAAGAAAAAAAGTTTTAGATCAAATGTTTTGCCGCTTGGACGAGGTGGTTTGGCCGTATCAAAACTGATTTATTCTGATTTAAACACTTTGTTCACCTCACACGTGTCACACGATCGTCAACCCAATGCTGCCACTGACACAAACCATGAAAAATAAGACAACAGCATGTAGGAGGAGGATCGTGGTGCAGCATGTTTTTTAATGACTTGTCACAAAGATGCAGAATCTACAACTCCAACACTGACTTGTTCCCAAGTCCCTGGTTCCCACTGGAACAAGGAAGCGATGAGTTTTTATCATGCATTTTATCGACAATTTGAAATTTAAGCCTTAATAGGAAGATATTACAGGTATTATTTTAATTTCTAAACTTCAAAAGCATGTTGATTGCAGGCCTGGTTTTCCACTGTACACAACCACTCTAACTTTAACCCTGACCAGTTCATTTAAAACCCTTAAATAGAAGCCAGAAGGCTGAGAGGCCTGCAGGCTACAAGGTGGAGATAAAACTAGAAAATGTTCTAATGAGGTAACAAAAATGTTCAGAGACACGCAGCTGTCTATACACTAAATATACTGTCAGCAGGTGGCACCAGTGTGTGTTCCTTTCATGGTGACCAAGCTGGATGCATGTGACCTAAAAATAAGTGACAAGCCACAACGTTGTGTTGCCGTAGTTTGGGTCTCCTTTCCCCGCAGTGTGTATTTCTGACCCAGTCCTCTCCTTTGAAGCTGCTCTGCAGGCTTTCCCCCTTTGGCTCTGGTCTCATTTCCTTCTACATCTGTGTTCCCTTGTTCAGCCGACGTACCGCAAAATCACCACTGCTCTCCCCGTCACAGCTTCATCAGCTGTGGGCCTCTCATTGAGTAATTCATACAAAAAAGCGGCAAACTGCGTGAGAGATACTGTAATTATGTTTTCCAGGGTTTTGCAGTCAACATCTCTCATGGGTGTATATGTGTGTGTGTGTGTGTGTGTGTGTGTGCGTGTGCGTGCACCATGTTTCTATATCCATGTGGGGAACTTTTTCGATCTGCAATGTGCGGTTATTGTGGGGTACTATTCTTTGTGGGCACATATCCTGATTCCCACGAGGGTAAAGGTGAGTTAGGTGTCAGGTTTAGGACTCAAGTGTGAATTGAGTTTGGTTAGGGTAAGGCTATAGAAATGAATGGAAGTCTATGGAAAAACCCCACAAAGAGAGAAACACGACTGTGCATGTGCGTGTGTGTATGAGGGTGTCCACAAACTAACCAGGTTGTGCAAATGCATAAAAATATAATCACTTCACATGACAGGGGAGAACACACACACACACACACACACACACACACACACACACACACACACACACACACACACACACACACACACACACACAGCCCTAGTCATACTAAGATAAAAATATTAGTAGCTCCCATGTGATTTGTATCTAAAGGCTGAACTAACAATAACAACATTGTCGTAGCAAACGCTACGCTCATGAGCACATCAGCAGCGTAGTGTGATTCTCACTGTCGCAGTAAAGCTGAATTTTCAATAAGTCAGGAAGGGGAACCTTCTTCATCTGTTACTTGGATTACAGAGACGCACCGGAGCACAGTGGCAAAAAAGAGGATGGTTTCACTGTGTAGAACCCGAGCACCATTCTGTGCTCTCTAGCACAGCACATAGTGGTGCCTCGAACACCTCAGGCTACGTAGTCGTTGCCGCTGGGAACTGATGTCATGTTCAGATATCAGAGCCTGTTTGTGGTTTGATGCAGGCAACACCAAATGCTGGTTTCTGTGGCTCAGCTGTGGTTTCAATTCCAGCATCCTTCCTTAAGCGTGGCATTTAACATCAACCTCCGTACCGATCTGCCTACTGGAGCATGAATGTTTATGAGTGCGTTTATCATTTTCCACTGAAAACCAATGGAGATAAACTCTGACTGTTCTTATTGTCGAGTTCAGCTCAGCTCTACAGCAGAGCACAGTGGCTTGTAGGTTATTAGAACATTTTGTTTAGTTACCACAACACAGATTTCAAAAATGCCAGATGGCCAAACAACCATGAGAAAACTCTGTCATTTGATTAGCGTATATTAAACCAGGAATGCGTTTAATAGTTGCAGGACAGTGGCTGCCCAGAAGTTCTGACCCCTGACCTCCAGGGAACCACCATGCCAGTTCAACTGCCACACAACAGATTCAGTTTCTATAGCAACACAAGCCCCACAGAGCCAGTTCACGGTGGTGGACAGTGCTGGACTGATGTGGCAATGTCAAACTTCCATCTCCCTTCAAAAATAAAAACGATGTGTCAGGAAAACACTTCCTCATCCTGCTGTTGAAATTGATTACTTGACAGGAAAGTATGCGGAGGAATTGGAGAATAATGCTACTGTGTTAGCAGACTAGTTAGTGTGACTATTAAAGCAAGTAATTAACTTGGTTAAAATAATATTCTTTGTAGTGTGCAACTTAACTTTGGAATGACTACAGCCTAACTAACATATTTAACCTCTGTGATGTACTGATTAGCTGGCAGAATAATATTAATCTCACTACATCAGACATGTTTTAGCTATGACCATCAAAACATCTGTATCTAAGGAGACTAATTTTTACTGGAATGTTTGTTCTTTCCCAATTTCATTTATTGTTACTTGTTTTGTTGTTACAGTTTTCCAATCACTGCCTTAATTTGCTGGTTTGCCTCCAATTCCTCATCAAGCCCAGATATAAAATCCCAGCCCACCGAGATCCTGGCCTTTATTATGTTGGTGGGAGCAAAACCCAGTCGGCCGACTTCCATGGCAACCAGCAACAGTCAATACATTACATGACAGAATAATTCTGTTGAAGAATCTGAAGCAAAATTGTTTTTATTTGTGCCAAAAATGCTGGGAAAATAATCTGCTGTTTAAATTCGTTCACTCCTCCTCTTACTGCAAATCGGATTTATTTTTGTTTTTAAGCAGCCAAGCTGTAAAAGCTCTTTGTTGAGTCATAAGGAATATCTTTAGTTCCTGTCATGCATATTTTCCCAGATTACTCCTGACCAACATGTCTGATCTCAGTTCATTAAATGGGTTTATTTTAGAATCTCTATTTATTAGCATTGTGTTTGTGAAGTGCTGCAGCCTGGCCTCTCCTCCTCGGCAGATTGATGACTCTTCTATTACCCAACAGACCACTTGAAAGGTTATTACAAAAGAAGCCAGCCTGCCAAGACAAAGGCTTTTAACTCTCCAATTGGAAACAATAGTCTTACCTCCGTTAGTCCTCTTGTAGTAAAACTGTGATCCACTGCTAGGGCTGTGTTGGTAATACTTAGTCATGATTTCCTTTGACAACAGGCTCGAAGTATCTACTTTAAAACTATGCAGGGCATTGCTTCATATCTGATTCATTGCCAAATCATTTCATATGTTTCACTTCCATATAGCGGGCATCCGGGTCTCCACCCTGCTACATGGACATGAGGCTTTGCTGCATCTCAGATAGACGCAGCCTGAGCAGTGAGGTGCAACTAAATGTGTTTGTGGGGGGTAAGGGGAAAATTGCCCTCGTTAGGATATTAAGGACAGATAAATGGAGCCACTGTTCGTTTACTGCAGTCAACACGAGACTCCAGAACAAGAACTTGTGTCACTGAGGTGGTATAGTTTCCTACAACCACAGCTTATCCAGTTACTACCATTTGGCCTCTGTATCATGGAAACACTCTGCAGTTACAACCACCTGCTGTTTGCAGAGCGCTTCTTCTCCTGACTTGGTACAGTGGACTCCCACCTACTCACTGTTCAGATTCACCTATTTGTGGATTTTTCTGTGGAAAACTCTGACTTATTAGCAGAAATTAACCTACTTGCAGATTATTTCGTAAAGATTATCTAAAATATTCAACAGAAAATGCAGGTTTATTAATCAGAAGTAGCTCGGCGTAATGCCAGTCGGCACGCTATTGACTATTGTTTGCAAAGCAGCCAATCCCGTTTGATTTCCTTGGTGCTGATTGGCTGTGCCTCCAAGAACAGAGACAAGGAAGACTGTAGATGTTGGTGTGAAGACAGTTTCCCGTATTAACGCACACTAAGGTGTATTTGGAGTTTGAACTCCAGTAGGAAGTGTTAACCGCTTTTAGATCTCAATAATTCACAGATTACAACCTTTTCACTTTCCCCAAACTTCTTCAGTTAGTCTTTACCTTTTATTTCGTTAGCTTCAGGTTATTTTAAAACCCGTCAAAGAGCAGCTTATTTACACAAAACTTCAAACTGTGCTATTGACAGGATCAGTCACGTGCTTTTTTTTGTTTTTTTAAATCTTCCATTTTTCCATTTACATCCAAACCAGCCAATGAAGCCAATTGACTTTGATAATATTACGGAATCATTTGTCGCAGATTGTGGACCAATAAACCAATCCTCAGTTCAGTCCGCCAGCCCTGAAGCCTCTCGGTCTTCACATTCACTTCAATTAAAAGTCACACTTGTTGTCCCCAAGTCAATAGATGCAATTTTAAGTTTAATGTGCTTACATGCTGTACATTTAAATTAGCTGTATATTTTCACATGAATAACAGTAACAGTGGGAGGTGGGAATGGTAGAAGCACCGGTGTGTGTGTGTGTGTAGGTGTGTGTGTGTGTAGAACAGCTCATCTTTTGTAAGCAGACAGTTTAGTCTGCATCAGCTGAAGGACGTCCACACACACAAGATTTTACCCTGAGTAGCTCTAACAGCTCAGTTTGCACCTGCTGCAGCTGAAACGAGGCCAACAGTTTTACTGAAGGGACATTCTTCCATACGAGCAGCTCAGCTAGCAACAAACTGTTCTGCCTGGTAACCAGTTAGCCCCCGCAACTAAACCAGTACAGTCCTGATGAGATGAGCAGTCAGGTCAGATTACAGGCTGCAGAGTGAAAGCACCCTCAGGGATATCTGCTGCATGCTTTTTTTCTTTTTTACTCCAGTTATGCTCAGACTGGCGGCGCTGCAGGGCCTGAGAGGTCAATGCAAAAATCTGCCCTGAATTCCAATTAAGGGTATGAGAATAAAGGGGGCTGAAAGCAAATGCTCGTTTCAGGTATCCGATAACAATAAATTGTTTCCTTTTACTTCACAAATATGCACGTCTTTGTGTTATTCTGTGCAGAATAACTTTGTGTTATTCTGTGCAGAATAACACAAAGGCTGCAATGTTACAATAGTGTAAACATTACACAATCCTCTATATCAGTGTAACTTCATGTTTTGAGGAGCTCTTCTGACCAGGCGTCACAGAGTTTCCTTCCCATCCAGTCCGGCAAAGCTAACTCCTGACACACCACACACACGCACACACAGAAGCAAGCACAATATTTCCTATCCTTGTGTTCCTGTTTCAACTCTGCAGGGAAACCTAGGGGCCAAAAGAAGAGTTTTTTTCCCCCACCGACCGTCTCTAGAACCATTTTTGGTTTGGATTGTTGCCCCAAACAAATCAGGCAGGAAGCGCACCAAGTTCTGGGACATTTTCTTCTTTTATTCTCCATATATTTTCCAACTCTTAGCTGATCATTTCTATTTGGGCTATGAAGATGAAACACCAGATTTGTGTAAAATCAGTTCCAGCTGCTAGGTAAACACTTGGATCATCACATGCTCTGGAAGGGAGAGAAGATAAATGTCCTCTTAACGCGATGCTCAGGAGGTGAATCCACGCTTCCCCAGAACCTGTTTGGGAACATGAGATGGTTTCTGCTCTGAAGAGCTTCACCCGTTTGCCGCTGCACTGTGATCAGCCGCACTGCAGAGCTGTCAGGAGGAATCCAGCAACCTCAAAGCTGCTCTGTCACACAGTGAGCACCGCCTCATAAACCCACTGCAAGGTCACAGAGTTACTGGGTTAATATGCTGCTGCAATCAAGCTGGGTGCATGAGCAACTGTTTATCATGTTGGCCCACTAGCTGAAGTAGCTGCACCCCAACTGTGGTCTCAGTCTGTTCAGATCTAACCAGTAGAAAGCAGTTAAAGCTAAGCTTTGATGTTATCCAATGACTAAGCCAGGAGGTAGCCCTAGCCCTCCAGCAGAGAAGTTTCAAGATCTCATTCAGTGATGGAAGGATGGAGCAAAACTCTGAGTTTACCTTTCTATCTACATATTAATGGTTACCAATGGTTACAGAAGTACTGATCATCTTTCTTGGTTTTCCTTGAGGTCTGAGATCCCAATTCTGATCAATTGTCTGCCCAAGAAATTTGTGGCGAGCATTGGCGACGAAACTTAGTAGTCCAATTTTCCATCAAAGTTTTTGATGGAAAAATGTTTTTCCACTCACTTGAGGTGTTTTCTGACTTCTCAGACAAAGAGTCAATGTGCTAAAGGGGAGATGGAAACATATCTGCTGAATAAGATCCAACATGGTCCCTGTTGGGTCTGTGCCTTACCAGAGGCACAAAACTCAGACTCCAAACCTCCAGCTCAGAGGTTTGGCTTTTCTGAGACGTTTGGTCCGTGAGAGTTTACAACCTCTACTTCCTGTTGATTACATTAATGGCTTCTGGTTGTTTTAGAACAAAATAAATACAACTTCCTTCCAACATTCTCTTTATGTCAAGGTAGCTCTTCCTCATGTGTTTAGAAAAATGTAAAGTGTTCATCTTTTTTTGTCTATTTTAATGTTAAGATTTTTAGATCTTTGCAGGATTTTAACTGACTGACTTGCAGCAATGTAGCATTATACAAAGAAACGAGATGGCGTAAGACTCATGAGAAAATGTTTTTTGGTATTATTTAGATATTTTTGTGGAAAAATATAATCAAGAAAACTGAAGCACAGTAGCTGTGTTTCCATCAACTTCTCGTGTGAATTTGAAACACACTTTTGAAATGCAGCCAAAAAATAAAAATGGGGAAAATGGACAAAGGCAAATACGAATTGGACATTTTTCCCATCTGCTGGTTTGGAGCGTCAACATCTGATGAACTTGCGCATCGAGTAGCCTGGTTGATTCGCTCCATACCAGCAGATGGGAAATATGTCGATAACTGAATGCGGTATCAGTCTGTTAATATTTCATCTTTTTAAAAAATATTTACAATTAGAAGCATGTCAGTGTCATCTAACTTCTGAGGAATCTGCCTCAGATAAAGCAATATGTGAAAAATATCTGATTTTCTAGCTGCTTTATCCATTCAGAATGAGAAACCATCAGCAGCATGTAGACAGCTGCTTTTCTACTAGAGAGCAATGCTGTTATCTTTATCCATGCACCCAACCGCAATTTGTTCCAAAGACCCACCACACTGACGACACAAGCCCCCCCACAAACAGAACTTTTCAAAAACAGACCATTTTTAGCTGCAGTTACAGGACTGCGGTCCAAACAGTAGAACTTTCCCCTCAAGCTACACAGCGTCACCCAAACATACTATTTCACAGGAACAGTAATAAAGCTTTCCACTTCTACAGCACTGCCTGCCAGGAACAACATCTGCAGCAGGAACCAGAGACCCGCTCCAACCACTCAGACAACAGGAAACAGGAGCAAAGGAATAAATGACAAAATTTGTTGGATTTTTGTTTTCTTGACAATTCTACAAAAAAACTTTTCAGATGACACACAAAAATCACGTTCAGCTTTCACATAAATTTGGCTCAGACAAATCACTGGTTGCAAATTCCACCCAGATTTTCCACAGGCTGGAGCCGACCAAACAGCGCAGAAAAGCAACTAACAGCTTGTAACGTCTTTCTACATCTCTGTCCAGGGCCATCTTAAAACTCACATCTAAATGTTTTACAAAATGATTTTGTCTAAAGAAAGCAGAATCTGAGCACACTTCAGGGAATCAGTAAAGTGGGGAAGTTGTCACTCTCCATCCAGAGGAACTTTGGAAAGCAGAAGAAAAACTAGGGTCCTTCAAAATCTGTTTTATTTTCCAAATTCCACTTTTACTTTTCTCAATTCCACTTTACACATTTTAACCATATTTCTTGACGTGAATGAACCAGGTACAGAAGCTGCAATGGCCAAATTACTACAGAAATCACTGAATTCCAGCAAAATCTGTGAAATTCTGCATTTTATTGTGCATTCCAATTCTGCAAATCTGTCCCAGTTTTCATCCCTAAAAATGTGCCCTCCTATAGCAAAAGGCACAAAGTATGAAATGATATGGTTGATTCCTCCGTTGGAGGATCGTTTATTTTCCTTGGCACCGACTGAGTGCACCCCCCCCCCCACCCCCTTGAGTGGAGATAACGAAGATGTTAGCTTCTGCTGTACTTTCAGATGGTTTCCACTGCATGTATTAAACAATTGACGTTTAAAGTAAACATCAAATCTCTGCAGTTCTGGGGGTTTTTAGAGGGGGGGTCTCAGATATTCACAGATTTTCTCACACAAAAACTATTAAACTGTTCATTAAGAGGATTCTGGACAAGATGGTGCAGTCAACCCTCTGAAAGCAGTGAGGAAGAGTTATGCTAGGCAACATGTCTCTAAGGCCAGTGTTAATTTAATAACCCACACCAGTTATGAGTCAGCGTTCCATATTAAGCTACTGGAAATATGCTAGCATAACGTCTCTCCAAAATACGCAGAACACCCAGCCAGTTAAAGCAGGAAATTTCTTCTTTTTTTTTTAGCAGAAGCAAAAAGTGTTGGGCAGACTCGTCCCACTGAGAGATGCCGACATGACAGACGGTGAAGGAAGGCTCTAGGGAACGCCATCCCCGTTTCCTTTCCACTCATTTTAAAAACATTCGGTGTGAAGCAAACATCCAGCATGAAGAGTATTCCACTCCGTTTTTATTCACCAGCTCATGAATCTTGTAAATAACCTCCGACCTCTCTGCCCTTCTTCAGCAGGGTTTGGACTCAGAAACCGCTGGCTGACAGAAGCCTCACATACTTTCCGTCTGCGCTGGAGCGCTGCTGGGATGCGCAGGGCAGCTGCGAGGTTTGGTCTGGACCGGCTTCTGGCCGGAGTGTGTTTTCACATGTGGAGGAGCCGAAAAACAGCGGCTGCTGTAGACGTGCTGCAAGCCATCACAGAACCACACACACACACACACACACACACACACACACTCTTCTCAACTGGTGTTTCAAACCAAGCCAACCAACCGGCCAACAGACCCCATACACACTCTCACTTTGTTCCACCCACACAAAGCCATCACATCACCTTCATCATACATCAGCAGCTCAGACAGAAAGGCCTGCAAGGCAAAACTCAAGGCACAATTTCCACTGCAACACGACCTCAATGAACTACAAAGCAGGATTTGTTGTGCAGTAAGGTAACTTCAGGTTAGGCTAACACTTTTAATCAGTCCATCTGTATGTGGCCGGCAGGCTGGACAGCTTTAACCTTCTGGTTCACACAATGCGATCCATCATCCATCACCTGCCGATCAATAAGAACAACGAAACATCTGCTCTGCAATTAGCGCATGAGGGGATTAGTGTAAGTGTGACCAAAACTGACTGTAGCTACACGCTCCAATATAAATAACTACTACTAAGCATAAATTTAGGTGTTTTAAAGTCTATAAAATAACATTTGGATGAATTGTTATGACATTTTTAAGGTTAAGAGTTGTCAACAAACCGCTGTCATCATCAAGGCCACACAGTGACAGAGCTGTAAGCATTTGACATATGAACCGATAAGCTTGGAAGCCATATTGGTTCTGTGAAAGAGAGTTAAGATTTAATTAAAGTGAAGACATTAACAGGAGGAGGAACGATATTCAACAAAATTCTCACTTCAAAACCAACCTGGTAAAACATACTTTCTGCTCAGATCTACCAAATGCACATTAAAAAAGTAGAATCTATGACACACCAACATTTTTAGGATAATACTACAAAGACATAATTCATAACGTAGGTACTTTAAGAAGGAGTATATTCAGTGGAATTAGCCAAGGACTCCAACAATAAGGATGCAGGAATTTCTAGAGTCAAACAACCTCAATGCCAGGATCCTTTCCTGTGGATTCTTTTACAAAGATTGATAAATTGAAATCTCAAATTAACTAAATTTGTGTGTTGTGGCTTCTAAAAAAACAGGAAAAATTTGATTCTGCCTCCACTCAATGCAGTCAAACCGTCCGTCCTGATTTCCAGCTGCTCAGCCAGGACCTTCCTCTCCAGGAGGGACAGACACAGTGAGACCGAAGAAAAAACAGACAGGGTGGCTTGGCTAGAGTGACGCGGCTCCGAGGATAAACACGGCAAGGAAAAATAAAAGAATAATAAAAGAAAAAATGGCTACAAAGACATGAGACTACATTTTCCAAGAAGGAGGGCCACGCAGTAATACGGCACCGGCAGCCAGAGGGACTTTACATCTGTGTGTTATTAAAGAGAGACAAACAGTTCTGCTGCTGCTGTGGAAAACTGAGGCTGGAGATAAAAAGAGACAAGCTAGTCCTACAGAGCTCCGTGTCCTTGGTTGGTGCTTTTAGAAAAAGTTATACAATCTGAAAGAAATGCTAGAAAGAATAAGATTTTACTGTAGTGCATAGTATTTTTGTGATTAAAATTTGTACCTTCACTCGCCAATTTATTAGTAGCACCTGTTCAAATGGGAGTTAGCAAAAATAGTGACTCGGCCAGTCACAAGCCATCTAAATAATCCATTTATGCATCCAGACGTGGTGATGAAGACAGAATGAGGAAGAAAGGGAATTTAAGGGACTGACTGTGCCAGACAGGCTGGTCAGAATATTTCAGAAACTGCTGATCTACAGGGACTTTCACCCACAACCATCCCTCTGCTTTACAGAGAAAAGTCTGAAAACGGGAAAATATACACTGGGCAACAGTTGTGTGGTCAACAATACCTCCCTGATGTCAGAGGTCAGATGGAGAATTGGTAGGCTGGTTTAAGAGGATAAAACAGCAACGGTACTGCAAATAGCCACTCGTTATAACCAAGGTATGCAAAATCCATCTGAACACACAACACGTAGAACCCTGAAGTACCAGGTGCCAGATAGCACAGGGCTACAGCTCCAGCTGAATCACAAACACCAGAACGACTCTGGTCACAGAAGGACTCAGACTTGCCTGGTCTAATGAGTCTTCTTTTCAGAGGAACATTGAGATGTTAGGGCCTTGCAACTCCAGTTCAGGCTGCAGCTGGAGGTTGTAGTACAATGATGTGGGAGAGATTTTCCTGTCATACTTTGGGCCACTCCACACCAGAGCATACCCGAGTATTTATACTGACCATGCCCATCCCTTCATGACCACAGTGGACCATCTTCTAATGGCTGCTTCAAGCAAGACGATCAGATCAAATCAGATCATCTCCTACCAGTTTGTTGAATATAACGAGTTCACAGTGAGCTATTGGGTTCACTAGCTCAGCTAGGTAACCCACTAATGCTCCACCAGACTGTTTTGGTGGTTTACTAAGCAGCAGGCTGCAGGCTAGCTAACTGATCCAACGGCTCTCCTAATGAAGCAGGTTGTTCGTTCATGTGATGGTGACAGTGATGCAGTGCAGGACTGAGGGTGTTTAAAGCAGAGAAGCAATGTCAGCACTGTGGTTGCTTTTTCACAATGTTGAAATGGTAGGGGAAAAAAAATCATATGACCTATAATATTAGTAAATATCAGTTATCACTCATGACAGTGATGTAAAATCGGATATTAATATCAGCCCAATTTTCCATCCCTTTTAATACAGTGTGAAGACTGCTAAGAGAGTTACCAGATCTGAAAATAACTCGGGTTTGATAACAAAAATTGGTGAATTCACTTCATGAGACGATTCATAAAACCTGGTAGAAAAACCCTAAAGGCATAACCAATAGGGGGCAGTGAAGCAACAGTCTGTTTAATCAACGGTTATCGTCCCTTTAGAGTGATTGTGGAAATTTTGCTGTTGAAGTAGAAAATGATGACTCAGAATGGGGTCCAGATGCAGGTAGAAGGTATGATTACTCTTCTAAGTGGCAGTTTAAGAGGACATGTTGATAAATCAAGCAACTCCCGACCCCACTAAGGGACAAGGGTGCAAGAAAATAGATGGATGGATGGATGGATGTTGATAAATCAGCTCTGACTCAGTGATTTAGGTAAACACAACCAGCTGGGTCAGACCGGACAGCAAATAACTGGCCGGCTAATCTCCATCTGCCCTCACACACCATCAGGCCCTTACGGAAGATGACTCCCTCAGTGCATGTTGTTCTGAACAGGACCCAGACAGCGTACACTGATAATGAAATGTGTCAGTGAGTCTCTATTTAGAACACCCACCAATTATCAATTATGTCATGGATTACCAATGATGTATCTATTCGGGGCAGAACATAACTGTGGAACTAACACAATACTTTTATGTCATTTGACATCATTGTGAGGTATATAACCAAGACCTGAATGCCAAAGCATTTCCTTTTCCAGCCCTCTTCTTGACCTGCCTTCATGTTTCTACTAAAAGTCTGGATGTGCACAGACATGAACATGCAACGTTTTTGAATTTTTAACATGGCCACTGTAGTTTTATTTTTAAGGGATTATAAAACAAAAACTCCAGGCACAGATGAGTTTCACCTTCAGACTCAGCATTCTCCCACCACTCCCCCATGAGCCAAAGGATAAAGGGCTTTTCTATTGAAATGCCAATCCTTTCCATGCATTCCCCAAGTTCACCACTTGAGTGGCAATCTTTTCCAGAGATGTTGAGATATTCCACTTGCTTTGACTAAATACATGTTCTTATGAGGTTATGCTGACCAAAAACATTAATGGAGTCATTGCATCTTTTGCTGATTCCCTGCTGATCCCTGGTTGAGTGTCTAATTTCAAAAGCTGATAATTTGGCCAAATATCCAGTCATTAGTTTTGGGGATTTGTCTCTGCGGTTCAGTGTGATGCCATGTTAAAAGTAATGCACTCATGTTACAAGATCCAAACTAATAAGACTGTTGGTAAAACCTTTGAAGTAACATGATCAGACATGACAGTAACAGCTGCTGCCAGCCTACTGGAAAGCAATGCAAGTCTGAAACGTCATTGCCTGGCATCAAAACCAGGAACCCTGCAGGGTTTGTAAGGTTTGCAATTGTGCATAAAACGCATTAGTAAAAACTGCATCAACACACTGAAACACTGAAAGTGATCTTTCATTGTTTGTCGTGCTGAGCTGAAGCTAAGGGGGGAAACTGGAGTTCTATTACCTCATCTGGATTCTCCATTAATCCAGTGTTTTTATGTCAATGTGGGTGCGTGCCTGTATGTATGTGTGTGGGAGTGAAATACAAGCACAAACACACATGCAAAGGCTGAGTCATTTCATACAGCTGCCAGCTGCCTGTTTCAACAGCAAACAGTAGAAAAACCATTAGCTGTTATCAAGATACACACAAACACACACACTCTGAGGCTGTTTCCATCACTTCAGGGTGTGTTAAATTGACTTGCACCATTTTTCCTGGAGACTTACATAACTTCCAACCACCGCGACACGACAGCTTCTACCCGACGCAAGAACCGGTGGCCCTGCGTCTGGTTCACAACTTCTGACATCTTAAAATAACACCAAGCAGTCTGGCGCATTTTAATACTTGGGTTTGTTGATTTTACTTTGATTTTCACTTCATGGTTCTCATGTGTTAAGAACTGGATTATGCTGCACTCCAAGATAATTAAACCTAAGCCTACCTCCAAAAAAGTAAGAAAAAAAAGAGGGAACAAAACAAATGTGCTTTCCTGCAAAATATGTGAGAACTTGACCACCTTGGTGAGTTGTTTGAGGGGCTTTGCGTGTCTACATACCAGAAAACAAATTTGTGCAAAAATCAGCTAGAAGATTTAGTCAAAAATTCAACACAATGTCATATTCATGCATTTGAGCATTTGAAAGGATACATGTAGCAAGAGCATGTAAAGCAGACTTTAAAGTTGATTTTACTGGCAAGAAAAAAAAAAATCAACCAGCTGAGCTCAGGAACCACTTAATAGGTCATAAACTGACTGGTGCTTGGATTCTACTGTTAAAAGTTGGAGAAGCTCTAATATCTGGAAATCATTTCTGCTTCTAGAAGGAACACCATGATTTTCTCAGCTCATTCATTTACTGTGATTAATAATACACAGCCGATTGTAGCAGTCGTTTTATTGATAGTTATTAATGAGCTACTTAACTCTTTCTAACAATTGTCTGCGACAGAAACAGCAGAGGAAGTGATGAGATTTACAGCTTTCATAACAAATATGGCCCTCAGATGTGACAGGTCTGTGTCAGTAGAGGGTGGGTGGAGCAATCGGAGCAAAAACATAAAACGTTAAAGTGTCACATATGGAATATAGATGGAACCCACTTAGTTTTTATATTTTCTAAAGGGGTAGTGTTATGTATTTTCTATGCACACAGTGCCACTTTATAGCACAATCAAGTAACTCATCAGTGATGACAAATTTAGGCATCCTGCATGTTGCCTTGAGAGTGGTGTCATCGCTGATGACATTACTCTTTGATCGCTCAGTGATGACATCACTTTTTGATGCATCAAATTAATCTCTCATTGTTACCATAGGAACTGAACATTCTAATGGTCATCGCTGATGACATCACTCTTTGATGCATCAAATTAATCTCTGCAATTTTGTTTACAGAGATGTCATGATCCATTTTATTTACGGCATTGGTTGTGTGTGGGTTTTTATTTTCATTTTATTTATTGTTTTTTGTTGTCACGTTTTTAGTTTGAATATTTAAAATATATTCCAGTTCCAGTGTTCTTTACAAACTTAAACTTTATTAGTCTCTTAGAAGGTAAACTTGCATCATCATGCTAATTAGCAATATTTTACTTATTGTAACAATTACGGGGGCAATTTATTGTCCAGAAAAATTTGCGCGTAGGTTTCCCTAACTGCAGTTCCAGAGCTCTGAAACTTCATCACAGCTTAGTGTGGTTGGGTTTCTTGTTGCAGCATGTTGGTGCCGTTTGCTTCAGAGTTTCTCCTGCTGTCTTTCCAACTTCATCCTGACATCTTCCAACAAGTTGAGGAACATGGCGCAGACTTTGCTTTAGACTGCTCAGTCGTGTCCTGCCGTCCATCATTCTCTGCCGTGTTGTGGCACAGCAGAGAATGATGCTGCTGTGCCACAACACAGCTACAGACCGTCAGCCTGTAGCGTCTGCAGTCCTGTTGCTGGTTAATGTTACGCCGTCTCTGCTGGCTTAGCCCTGACACAGCAAAGCAGCTTGCACCTCTCCACAGCACTGCTGCTGCTGCTGCTGGTGCTGCTGCTCCTGCATTGAGCTCACTGCTGGGTGACAACTGGTTTTCAACCTAAAATAAAAGCACTGGAAATTTGAACTTTACAAAGTCGGGCAGTAGAGGTGCTTGATGCAATACGGAGACGTTCTGTGCTCCTCAAACGTCGAGTCTTAAATGTCTTTAAAAGGCCAAAACAACTTGAAGCCTCATGTCTGTAAAGCTGCTAAACAGCTTAAGCACAGAAGAAAAACTAAAAATGTATGAGAGGGAACCTAAGTGTCCCTCTGCAGAAGATCTGCTCTCTCACACCCGCCCTCTGTCTCACCCTTGGGACAACGAGGAATTTCCTGTGAGAAGGAGGATGAATTTTCCATATACTTGGTGGGAGATAGATAGACAGGGAGAGGAAAAAAAACAGCCAACAACAACAAATACATAGGCCCTGGCCTGGTTTGACCTGTTGTTGCCATCAGTGATAATGTGGAGAAATTAGAAGAGACCAGCTGCTAGAGATGGAGGATGATGTTTACAAGATTCTGCAGTCTTTGTTTCTCTGCAGGGCTCCCCAGATGATTGACATAAAGATTCCCACAACAGACATGGATCCATTCCAGTGGTTCAGCACCAAACAGAGAACCCAAACAGAAACAGGCTGAGGATAAAGCTGAACTGCGTTTTATTTAAAAAATATATATATATATTTTTTTTTTGTTACTCCTGTGTGGCACTGCTCCAGCTAGCACAGCCCTACACAAACAGTTTTCTTAACAGTAAGTCGTTTTTCTGCCATTAGCACATTTAGCAGCGAGGTCATGAGTTGACTGACAGCCCCAAGACCCGCCTCCTTGCTCTGATTGGTTATTTTTAAATCAGGAAGGGTGCATTTATTTGGAAGACAATAATAGCTCAGGAACGAGGTGGAGATCAATCGTTTCACAGATTATCTGCCTCATAACATTCTGTCACAACATGGTGACAGTTTTAACAAATATATAAGAAACTGATTTCATTAAAGTTATATACTGCAGCTTTAAGAGCTTGGGACCTTGAATATTCCAGCTTTACTGAAACAAACAGACCCTTTCAAATACAATACTGCACATCCTGAAATTGTGATGACAAATAGACCATCAGGTCATTGAAGAGCTGCTATGTAGTGTCTACACTAAATTTTTAGAGTTGAAGATACCTTGCATCTACAAGCAGAGGAATTCCTGCAGGTGGAGCAGTGAACGATGGGGTGAAGGGAGGATTTATGAGTGACCAAAATGGACAACACTGAAATAAGGAGTAGGAGGACTAAAGGTCAAAGTGAATATCTGACATCTACGAAACTGGAGCTTGTGTTATTTTAGTGCTAAAAGTATGTTTTATAGCTAAACTCAAGGAAGTGATCATGATGCAACATGCTGTTCCGAAGTCAACATGATTCTATTATTTAAAAGCAGCTTACAAAGCCAGCAGTCAAAACAAGAACCAAAACGGAAAAGCCTAAACTGGACCAGACACTCACTGATCAATGCAGCTCTAATGGAAAGTGATATTTTTATTGCTAAAGTTTGTAGATAATCCAGTTCAGTAGAATATTTAGACCACAGTCATCTACACTATGAAAAATATTTGTAAGATTTTTTTTTTATATGTACACAATATAATGTAGGGGGGAAAAAACTGACAATGCCAGATTTCAGCTTGGAAGCCCTTACTGGTCGGAGGCCAAGAACATCTTATAACTTAGTTTATGACATCCATCTATGATGGATGTTCTAGAGAATAATTCTAGGATTTAGAAGGTCTTAATTATCAGCTTCATTTAACAGTCTGATTAATGCTACCATAGTCTGATCTTGTGTCATTCAAAGACTCCACTACACCATTTAAGGTTTGCTGGCTGAGCCAGATCCAACAGATCTAACTGTCAGAGATTTGGAGATGCCAGGAATGTTCAAAGTCCTTCTCCGATAGCTGGGTTGCAGTGTTGGTCTGAGTTTGGTTTAAAAGCTCCCAGCTGCTATAAAATCCAATCAGTTGCTTCATCGGCTCTTCAGTCGGATTGGTGCAGCATCTGCCAGAGAAAGACTGGACAGAGGAAGCATCTCAGGTCCAATCTGACTTAACCTCGGCTCTAATCTGGGATTTCTTCTTCCTCTCTCTGGGTTAATCGTTCCACTTGAAATGACATTTGGTCTGGCTCATCTTTCTGGCTCCACTGAGGTGGAGTTGGAGTTAGAGGAGGTTATGGTGTGATTAAACTGACACTGATTAACTTTTTCTGTACTATAAAATGGCGTCAAAGGTGTTTTGAACTGTGGCAAAGAGCTGCACAGTGGAAGAGTTACTGGCATTTTGTTTCAAGAAGGCTCTGCCTTCATGTTCACATGTTTCTTTTGTGCATGCGTTTCGCCGGATATTAACATGTACCATCCAGAAAGATGGCTATTAGGTTAACTGGTCTCTCTATACTGTCCATATGTATCTTAGGTTTCCATATGAGATTATGGAAATATAGGAATCCCTGAAAGCCTTTACATTTTTATGCCAATTCTGTAAAGTTATAGTAATGTTACAGTAACCATTATGAACTGTTAATTCCTGAAATGACTTCCTTCCATGATGTGATAGTATCTATATTTCCATCCGTCATGCACATTTTAAGTGAACTTATGTTGTTGCAAAAAAAAAGCAAGAAAAAGCAAAGTAGTTATGGTGTGGAGCAAATAATCCAGTCAGCACAATTTGTTGATGCTACACAAAGCTGCAATAAACAGAAAATAACGTCTATAAAGTAGCATGGAGCACAAAAATGGAAAGTTCCTCCCTCCCAGGCGGAGGTCTGGACTTCATCAGTGTTTCATGCCTCTGATATGGCCAGATATCAGAGGTATTTCTAATGTAACACTTCAAAATGCGAATACAAAATGATTGAAACACGGCTACCGGGGTGACTACTATTAACTGCACACATGCAGACATGGCATGGTGGGCGGATCCTTCAGTCAGCCTCTCTTATGGCAGAGCACAAAGGGACAGTGGCTGAGGTTCACACGATTCATGCAAGCATCAGTCGATCGCCAGTCTCCCAAAGTCTTCCCAAAGATTAATCGGTGCACCACTTAAAGCGTGGAAATTACCAGCAGTACTAACACTAGATCATAAGCCTTTCAAGGTAGACAGTTGAACAGTTTGTGCCATTTATTACAGGTCCAAACGGTAACTAGTAGAGAACAACAAACACTACGCTGTGCTGGGATCTTGAAGCAGACTGCTTGGAAACGAGAAGCTGTTCAGAGCATCAGAATAAAAAGGGAAAATGCAAAGACTGCACCAAACAGGTTAAGTGGTATTAAATGGAAGCTACATATCAATTGAGAGGCCTGGTGCAGATTTAAGCAGCCAGTTGTAGAAGTAGGCCAGGAGGGATTTTTATACTCCAGTTAACCCAAAGCAGAACCAGCAGGAGGAACTGAGTTCTGCCCCAATTTACTGAGCGTGTTACAGAGCTGGGTCATCTCAACACTGTCAAAATTATCACGTTTCAACTTCACTGGCCACGGTTACAGGCCGCGGCGGGGGCCTGTAACCGGGGGGAAGGTATGTAGTTGTCACACAAATATCTCTAAAGTTTGAGCTTATTATTACTGCATATTTGTCCTTGTGTCCCTCCAACATGTCCTCTGCATCACTTTGCCTCTTCCAAGTTATAGCTAATCAATTCATCATTCCTGGTGATGATCGCCTCCTGAAGCAGGAGACACCTGGACACACAGATGGAAGACCTGCACGCCTGATGAGGCTGCATTTTAAAACGGTTCTGGGTCTGACGGGGCGAGGGGTCACGTCTCAGCAACTAACAGGACCCGATAGGACTGGGCACGTTAAAAGTGATTTGTGAGGCAGCTGCGGGACGAACACGCCCATATGTGTGTGTGTGTGTGTGTGCGTGTGTGTGTGTGTTTGTGCGTAATGCTGCCAGGACGCCACGCCTTACTTGTGTCAGCCAGCCCGGCCTCTGTCAGCCGGCTGCAGCTCCCCGGCGAACCTGCGCCTCCAGGCCGGGAGGGAGCCCATCCGCAGGCCCAACACACACACACACACACACACACACACACACACACACACACACACACACACACACACACACACACACACACACATC
>CAEGAF010164963.1:0-12297 GCA_903067075.1 Micropoecilia bifurca | reverse complement strand
TTAAGTTGTTAATATGTTGCTCCGGTTGGACAACAACTTCAAATATGTAGCTAAGCTCCACCGTTAGCCTCCATGTTTACTTCCTGAGCTCTTCTTCTATGGCGGTTGGCAGAACAATGAGAACGCTGACGCTATGGCGCCCTCTACTGCGCATGCGGGACACTTTCAGGTTGTTTGGCCGTTCAGACTGCAGAACACATACAGGTGATTTTTTTGCCGGGGCAAAAAAAAATCAGAATTGCCAAAAAAATCGGAATTGAGTCGCTTCAGGCTGCAGTGTGAACGCACCTAGACACTTTTGGGTGTTAATTCAACACTGACGTTTTTACTGTGACCTTAAGGATCCGTTTTCCACTTTACATATTTACATATGGCAACCAATTTAATATTTCCAGATATAGTCCAAGTAAGCATCAACTTTCAGTCTGATGCCAACATAAACATGGAAACAACGTCGTGAAGCTCAGCCCACATCTGAACTTCTGTCCACGTCCTCTTGCTTTGTGTAAATCCGTCCTTTTCAAGCCATTGTTGGTTTGTATTGTCTGGCTGAGTGATAGAAGTGGTTGAAGGAAAAGATTCCCAGAAGGCATTTCTATCCACAGTGACGGCGTTTCAGACAAAACGGCTTCTCAGGCTGAAACGTCACATTTCAGCATTACTAACTAAATACATCCATAAATTAAACTGTTGATCAGCTTTAAAATCAGACATAGCTTTATCACTTTAAAGACTTCACTGCAAAAACACAAAATTAAGTATTTTTTGGTTAAAGAGTCTAGTGCAAATATTGTAGTACACTTGGAATAAGACAAAACTAACTAAAAATTAACTATATATATATATATATATATATATATATTTTTTTTTTTTTTTTTTTTTTTTTTTTTTTTCCAGGATAGAATTGCTTAATATTGATGAAAAAGTTCCAGTGGCAAATTACTCCACTTACATTTTTCTCATTTTATAAATAAAATAATATTTAGTTATTATTGACTAAAATACGTTTCTGTACGTTTCTGAAAAGTTACTTTTTAATTAGTTTTGTCTTATTTCCAGTGCACCAAGATGTTTGCACTGGAAACCAAATCAAAAATACTCGGTAGGATTTTCTGTTTTTGGAGTGTATATTTCTATACACTCCAAAAACACAATTTTTACCAACTAAATTGTTCTCCATTTATATTTGCAATATTTGCTACGGGTAGATTTGTTTTTCACATGGGAAACAGATCTTCCTGTGTTCTAAATTTTATAATCTTCCAGTGAAACCAGACATTTTTTATCTGGATTAATAAATTGTTGACTTAAAATAAGCTCTTATTTAAAAGTTACCTTAGAGTTAGTTTTATTTTATTTCAGGTGTACTGAGATACTTGCACCGAAAACGAGACAAATTCACTTTGAACAATTTTGTATTTTTGCAGTGTAAAGAAAAAAAAATTAAATTTACACTGCAAAATCCCCAAATCCAAGTTAAATTGTATTTTTTCAAGACATTTGCACTAGAAACTAGACCACAGCTGCTTGATGTTTTTGCAGTGAACTGATTGAATGTGAAATGCAGCGGCTGCATCTCACAGCTGAGGCTTCCAGCCTGAATGATAACAATGCCTAAAAACTGAATATTGGATTTTATATTGTTGCTGCAGGGTCAACAGGTCAAGGAATGTTTTTCCTTTCATTGCTGCTCTTCAGTGGCTCTCAAACCCCTTCCTACCCATCAATAACCAACATTTTAAAACCTTCAGAAAGAAAACGTTTCGTCACTGAGGAAGACCTTGACTTGTTGAATATGTTCCATCTTTTATTGTATCTTCTCCAAAGCATTTGTCTAATAACATCCAAAGCAAAACTTTTTGTGCATAAGAAACTTTTAGCACCGCATGCAACAGAAAGTTGAGCTTTAATTGACATATTTGAAATAGTTTTCCTTTTCTTCCTGCCTTCTGGGGTGGTCTGGGCTGAGCTCTTAACTCTGACACACCAGTCAAAACACCACAGCCTGTGTGTGTGTGTGTGTGTGTGTGTGTGTGTGTGTGTGTGTGTGTGTGTGTGTGTGTGTGTGTGTGTGTGTGTGAGATTCAGAAGGTTCTAACATGCCACTATTTAGGGTTTCTGCAGCATTAGGAGAGGGAAGGGTAATGAGGAAACAACCACTTTGTTGGGCAGGAGGATTTATGCTCGGCTGTTGGAGCTTAAACCTAAAGGAAAGTGAAGATGAGTGACACTTTCTGACCTCATCAAATAAAAACTGAACCGTCTACAAGTAGCGGCACATTTTCTGTGAACAAAAATTACATTTTATCCTCCAGATTAATCTTTTCCATTTAACTTTATAGACGGCATTTTAAGGGAGAAAAGAAGCATCAGGTAAAATAATGCCAATCGATCAAATTTAGGATCTGGTACAAGTTCCTACACTGTAAAACTGCTAAATCTTTCAAGAGACTTTGCTTAGTTTCTGATGGAAACATTTTCTTACACTTCAAATGTGACAAAACTGACTTACAAATAGCGTTTTGCAAAATATAAGAGCTTGATTAAGTTAATAACTCATTAATACTTTTGGAAAATGCTTGTTCCAAAAGTGGCAGATTATTTCACTTTTTTCCTCAATATTAAGGAATTATTAACTTAAAATAAACTATTTCTTTCTGAAAAGTTTCTTGTAAGCCAGTTTTGTCTTATTTCATATCTACTAAGATATTTGCACTAGAAAATAAACTAAAGTACTTTAAAAATGTTCTGTTTTGCAGTGTTTTTGCTGGCCATTACTGATTTCCAGGTTTCTTTGAGACCTGAGCTCCCAAACCCATTTTTTAAGACTATAAGACATAAGAATCACCTTTTTATGCCTTTAAAAAACTAAATATAACTTGTAACCATAATAGGTGCTACAAGTTTCTTGAAGATGTCAAAGGTTGGGAGTAATATTCATAGGGCTGCAACTAAAACTCACTATAATAATTGATTATTCTGTTAGTTGATTAATTTTACACAAACAGGGTCACATTTTGCAGATGTTTTTATTTAACCTCTCAGGCCTTTTTAACAATATTAAACACATCAAAATATGCCTATAAATAATTCAACATCTCTTTTAAATAAGATAATTAACATTTTGGTTTGAGGAGGTGTGAATGTTAACCAAAAAGCGAATTCTGGTCTGCCTAAAAAAATCTGACATTCAGCAACTAAAACAATCATTTCTATAATCTAGAAACAGTTTGCAGAAGTCCAGTCACTGAAAGTTACCATCCTGAGAAAGTGAAATGTTCTGATTGTCTTTCCAGACTGAAGGTTTAGACCAAAATATTTGCTGATTTGTCAGAGATATTCTTCTACGACAGCATCGTTGAATGTAAAACGGCTTTCAAAGGATTTTAAGACCCCGAGGGCCAAGAAACTCAAAGCACCTTGATGACTATGCAAACTAAAAACTCAGTTCAAGTGGTAAAAACCATCAAAGAAAATATCATTGTAATATCAATAATGTATCATAGGAAACCGGATTTGAAGTTTTAATCTCTTCCCTGGATCGTTTCCAGCACACCTGGCTGGGCTCAAGCAAACACACAAACAGGATCAGAACCAAACTGGCAGCAGGAATCGCCAACCAAACACTCGCATCCGAAGGAAGTGACAGAGCCGAGCTTTTACACAAGTTTCTGCGGTCGCCGCTTTCTCTCGACTCCTGAATGGAAGAAAGAAAAGGCAGAACCGCAGCGGGGAATAAACACAGAGAAAATACGGCCCAGGTAGGAACTGGGAGATTTAAACGCAGACAAAAGGCGGACAAAAATCAAAGCTCTCACTGAAAGACAAAGATAATGAGGCGGAGAATACATGAGCGGATAAAAGAGAGAGAAGATGCGTCTCCCTCCTCCCTCCTCCGTTTGTTGACACGGTGTCAGCTGTGACTACTGGGTTAAGAAAACACTCTGGAGATTTGTTTGCTCTGTGAGTAAACTAGCCGCTGCTACGCCCCGAGCCGCGCCGCGTTCTCACACACACACACACACACGCACTCACATCGCTCAGGCTGAGAAAAACAACCTTCGGGGGGCAGGTCGGCTCTTGCAGCAGGGACACAGTTTGGAGAGCGAGAGGCTTTAGGTTGATCCAAGGCGTGGCGCACATTCACTCACCTGGTCAGGCAGGCAGGGCTGCAGGGGCCACAGCTTTTCTACACATTTTTGTAAAACTGTTTTAATCATTTTTCTGCTGGATTTCGTTGTAACTTATCAGATAGTCGTCCTCAAGAAGCTCGACTGATCACAGCAAAAATACCAACGGAAAAAGAATAGAAGCAAAAAACTGTCTTATAATATGAGCGTCACCCCAAGAAAACTCTTAAAAGTTGCATGAATAAAGTTGTAATTTTTCAAAAATGAAGTTGTGTTACGAGAAAGTCACTAATATACAAAACTAAAGCAAAGCATCTTTAATAATGGAATATAAATGGCAGGATTTGGACGTTTCCACATTGTTGAAATTGTTGAGAAGGTAGATTATGTATTTGCTGTTTTCTAGCTCACTTAAGTAAAGTAGCGGCACATTTTCTGTGAACAAAAATTACATTTTATCCTCCAGATTAATCCTTTCCATTTAACTTTATGGACGGCATTTTAAGGGCGAAAAGAAGCATCAGGTAAAATAACACCATCAATCAAATTTTGGATCTGGTACAAGTTCCTACACTGTAAAACTGCTAAATCTTACCAAGAATCTTTGCTTAGTTTCTGATGGCAACATTTTATTACACTTCAAATCTGACAAAATTGACTTACAAATAACGTTTTGCAAAATATAAGAGCTTGTTTAAGTTAATAACTCATTAATACTTTTGGAAAATGCTTGTTCCACTGGCAGATTATTTCACCTTCTGTTGTTAGAAAATTACTGTTTATATCAAATGTATTTTCAATCACAAACTGTATGGTGTCAGTTTTTTTATATATAATGTTTGTTTTCATTATGTAAAGCACCTTGCTGCTGAAATGTGCTACACAAATGCACTTTATTGATTGATAGAAATATGATTTTAAATAAATTTGACTTTGTAATTTAACACCTTGGAATCGGGTCTCTGTCTCTTTAAAAACTCCTGAAGCTCCGCCTTCAGGAAGTCATCCCAACATGGCTCCTCTATTAACCCTTTAACACGTTTTACCTGCGTTTCACTGAGCAGCAGCTCCTGTAATGAGATCCACCAGGTGTTTGCTAATTGCTGCTGGCTAGTCTGAAGGAACTGAGAGATGGAGCCGCAGGGAAATCACAGAAACGTAGAAACTTTGGCTCTGAGGAGGAGCTGCGCCTCGAAGGCGGAGCTAGGGCCACCCAGACATTTTGCACAGCTGAATGGTTGCCATGGAGATGAAAGGATTTCTCAATTATGCATGAAAGAGTCAAAGCAAAACTCCAGGTTTGTTTTTGATGAGGGAATAACATTTTAACACGATAAAAAATGTTGATTTTAAAGTATCCTGCCCCTTTAATAAACCAAAATCTGTGCTAAAATGTGACTTTTTAAATTTTGTTTTGCTAAGCTTCACCTGCCTTTGTTTCAAAAAATGTATGTTTAGTGAAATTTTTCTGAATAAAACAATTGAAAATAAAAGTGTGTCTCACCGTCGCTCACATTTATGCGACGTTCTGCAAAACTTCAGCAAAATATGTAAATGTGAAGGCTGGATGATAGGCAGCTAAATTTATTTTTAGGACATGAATATGTCAGGGATTTCCGTTTCATGTCGTTAATTAGATTAGCTAGTTCAACATGGGCTGAATTTTTTTTATGTTTGTGAGACTGTTTAACATCCTTTAACCCGTTAATAAGCTTCTGCATGTGGTTAATAACATTTGAGAGGCATTAAAACACTGATCTGTTGGTGTCTGCATGCAGCAGGCGGAGCTGTCATCGGTTTAATGCAGAGCTCGTCTGCCTGACATTGAACCCTTTTTAAAATACCAATAATCCCTTCCCATGACATGCGACCTGCCTTTACAAACAAGAATTCAGACACAAACACGTCTGTTATTACAGCACAAAGTGTCATTAGGTAACTTTATCAACAGTCTGTGAAATTTTACCTGCACAAATTACTAACACTCAGAAACAGACACAACTATGTATCAAATATTAGTGTTTTTTATTGTATTTGTTAACGCTGTGGCTTGAGAAACCTTTCTCTTGAACTTTTCCTTATTACAGCCACAAACAAATATATTTCATTGGAACTGAATGTGAAAAACCAGCACAAAACAGAACAGACATGTTACCTGCATGTTACCATTCATAATGTGCCACAACAATGGAAAAAATAAAAAAAAAACATCGAAAAACAACTCAAAACCACATCGTTTTTCGCTACATTGCACTCTGACTCGTTGCCATAGCAACCGACAACAACACCACTAATGCGTCATAATCCAACACCAAAAAACACAAACATTTCCCACACAAAGAACAGTCCGTTACAGTTTTACGTTCTTAGGCTTGGTGTTTATTTTGTGATTATTAATAAGTGATTGCTCTGGAGGATTAGCTACCACGGCTATTAGCTAAGCTAACACAGCAGTTGTTGATTAGCTAATTTAAACACCTACTTTACTGATGATCTGTGGATCAAATGTTTTTTTTTATTTTTAACTGAACCGAAACACACAGAATTCCACAGCACATCTACATGGTAACATTATCAAAGTCAAGCTAGCATACCTGAGCTACTTCCCTCTCCCTGGCTACTTTTCTTAAATTAACTTTTTTCTGACCTCGTTATCTGGTTGTCATAGTGTTGACAATTAGTAGAAAAGAACTGCATCCTTTTTTCTTTTATATATCAGGTGTATATTTACGATTTAGTGCATCATGCTGACAACTTTACAGCTAAAACTAATGCTAGTCATCATTAGCAAGCAGCTTTCTAGCCTGCAGCAGGGATGGGGGTGGAATTGTGTGTGTGTGTGTGTGTGACATCACTTTCCATCTATACCATCATGAAGTATAAATAAAATTACACATAACTCAAAACAATTTTTACAGATAAGTTGGAAAAGTTCAAGGGCTAAGAATAATTTTTCAAGTATATCAAAACTTTATTATTCAATCAGTTTAAACAGTAGGCTAAAACAGATTTTTCTACAACACATCAGTGAAATAAAGGATTATTTATCCTATTTTATTACATTAGCCTTGTGCTAACGTTGTGGTGTGCTAACATTTTGGTGAAACATTAGCACACCTGATATCAGAAAATCAATTATTTCACTGAATTTCTTCGTCAGTCACATTAGTTTTCATACATTTATACACATAAAGCAAAATAATACATTTTAAAGTTTTACTTCCTACAGTAAATACAGTTTCTTAATGCTCACCTGTTCATCCAGCTTCACTGAAACTTCAACATTCACACATGACATACTGTGATTTGTTGTGTGCAAAGCATGTTTTGGTATTCAGAGCGCGCTCTGTCTCTCTCTCTCTACTTTAGAAATGAACATATGGAAGGGCGGTGTGAACACGAGAAGAAAACGGTGGAAGGGGCGCACCCAGCCTGCTATCTGTCATGCAGAGGGATATATTTATCAGAGCCGCTTTTAAAAAAAGAAAAACATCTCGCTCTGGAAGCCGCTATTTGGCTCCCGCCGGGCAATTGCGGCAGTGAGATACATTAGACCTGGTTTGGTTTGTTTTGGTTGTTTGGAGACGCTACAATTATGAGATACAGGGGCGGGGGGTTGAGTCTGAATACGGTCAGTTTATTTTTATTTTCATACAGCGGAGCCTACATGTCATCTTCTTTGCTTTTGCTTCCTTTTTCCATGTTTTGTTTTCTTCTCCCTGACCTTCATTTTGCACTTCGACTCCATTTTTAACTGGAAAGCTGTGAGTCTGATGAGCCTTTAGCTCCGTTTCTATTACAAATGTGAGAAAATCTTTGTCAATATTTTGCTGATGTCGAAAAAACAATTTCTAAATATTCAAATATTCAAATTCAAATTGAAATATGTGAATAAGTCATTAAAAATCATGGCAGTAACGGATGTAAAAAGTTACATGAGATTACATTCATAATCCAGCCAATCAAAGGAGATGTTGGGTGCTAATTCTGTACAATTTCCCCAAAAGTAGGCGGGGCTTAATTGAAAGCCTCGCCTACTTTTGGGAAAATTGTAGTTGGCAGTTTTAAAGAAGAGCTAATATAATAATAATGAAAAATTAAATTACAAGAATAAACTTGTATGAAAATCAAGTTAAAATACTACAAGAATAAAGTAAGTCATAGTATGACTATAAAGTTGTAGTTATAATATTATGACTTTATTCTTGTATTATTTTGCCTGTATTCTCATACAACTTTACTCGCATTATAATTTTATTCCCCTAATACGATGACTTTATTATTGTATTATTTCAACTTTTTTCTTGTACGATTTTATTCCCCTAATATACAGAATATATTGAGAATTCTCATAATAAAGTCATTTATGATGAGAATAATTCTCATTCATGAGAATAAATTATTTTATACATGATTTTATTCTGATGAAGTCATTTATTAATATTACAAAGTATTTTGTTCTAATGTTTTGTAATATTAGAATAAAATATGCTATGAGAATAAAATTATTTTAGTTTTATATTTTTTATTAGCATGGCTGATACCCCATCATAGATTTAGAAAACGTAGGTTAAGAACTTTTTTTGCTTCTAATACAAGTCAGTCATTAAAGATTTCAAATCTGTATCCAAAACTTGTTTTCTCCTAAAAATAAAAACAAGATAGATCATTTTATATCTATATAAAATCACATTTTAAATCTTACTTGCTAAGCAGGAAGTCAGTTTTAAAAAGAAAAACTGAAGCAGGAGGATAATAGTAAATTTTCTGAAGTAAAGTCAGGGTGTAGTTCCTCTAATCCTCTCTGCCTGTAGAGCAGGCAGATGGTTATGACAAATAAAAGGAGTGCAACAGGAGTGTGTGTGTGTGTGTGTGTGTGTGTGTGTGTGTGTGTGTGTGTGTGTGTGTGTGTGTGTGTGTGTGTGTGTGTGTTTGTGTGTGTGTGTGTTTGTGTGTGTGTGTGTCCGTTTCAAAGGCTCTCCTTTAATTCTGCAGCCCAGCAGGACACATTCTCTGACACACAGTTGCTCAGAAATAACCCAGAAGAAGCTAATCTGGAGGAGTGTGAGCAGAGGCTCTTCAGGCTGCTGCGACTCACATGCTGAGGTTCGGCCTTTAATCAACAATATCACTCTGGCTTTTTTTTTTAAAAAGACAGCGATTTACGTCACAGGTTTAAAAGTTCAAACATTGAGAGATTCAGTGACTCATCGCTGCAACAAGGATGATTCAGCAAATCAGAAAAGGTCAACAGAGACATTTAAATCCAAATGAGTGCCGCTTAGCTAGCTAGCATTTAGCTGCTACGCACCACAATCTGGAACAAACTTCCAGAAAACTGACTGGTTTCCTGAACACGACCATGAGATCTCTGAGCTCGAATGGCCTCCACAAAAACCAGATCTCAGTCCAATACCGAACCTTTGGGACATGGTGGGGCAGCATATTAGCATCCTGGATGTGCGGCCGACAAATCTGTGATGCTATCAGGTTAATATGGACCAGACCTGAGGAATGTCTCCAGAATCTATGCCACGAAGGATTAAGGTGGTCCTGAAGGCAGTCCAACCCGGTACTAGCCAGGTGTACCTAATAAAGTGGCCGGTGGGTGCATCTCCTTATGCGGCCCTTTTGACTCCAAAGAGATGGATAAATGGATAACAGTCATGTTCTACAGCATCATTTCATCAAATCAGTTTTTCCCTTCAAACTGGGAAACTAGATCAAGAAATGTTTTAACGCTAATAATGCATAATTATGAGTTTACTGCAAATTATCTGTAGAAATAGTCAAGAATATTGAGTTTAGGTGATTCTAACTTCTTCTGCTTTGATGCCAAGCAGTCAATTTGCGATCGAGTAACAAAACTCAACATGAACTTAATTAGCTTTGAAAATATTAAGTTGTTAAATGTTTAATTATAAAGAAACTGGGAACATTTATGTTGTTTCTCAGGAAAATGTCTGTCTGGACAGTAAAGTCAATATTTCCCATTAACACAAAAGAACATAGTGAATTCCCCAGTTTACTCCTGTGTACACACACACACACACACACACACACACACACACACACACACACACACACACACACACACACACACACACACACAGGAGAGCAGACACACACACACAGGCTCAGGCAGATGCAGGCACAGCCAAACACACACAGAGCAGCTGTTTAAACTCTGTAGAGAATCCACTTCGCTGAATGACGGCGTCGATGCAAACATGGACAAAAACAAACAAGCATCAACAAAGAGACACGACTGAGGTTAAAAGTATTGGAAATTACAAAATACTAATTTGTTTTTGCTTTACAACAGCAATCAAGTTGATTCTGTAAAATAAAACCGGAAGATGTTTTGGATGAACGTTGTTAGAGTCATGAGTTAATGGATATTTCTGAAATTTTGAATACAAACTGATGGCTTTGTTTTTATTTTAAAGGTAGAAGTGATTAAAAAAAGAAGATGCAGGAACATAAACACAACCCAAAAAAATAAAAAACACTCCTGAATGTGTTTTAAAGGTCATTTCCTACAGTGGGACACTTAAACAAACACCTCAATCAATTAAAACATAATTACATTTCTAATAATTCAATCTGCTTGGTTCATCTTTGTAGACATAAATTAATGAGACACGATGGAGTAATCAGATGATAGGAGATGAAAAAAGTCTCATTCATTCAAGTCACAAACATTTTTATACATTTATAATCTCTTGTGAATTTATGACGGCTTGGTAACTTTATTTGAAGGGGTGAACATATGACTTCATGAATGTTGATGACTGTTGTCATGAATGTCATCCCGTAAATAATGCAACTTTTAATGCAACGTTGCACTAAAAGTTCATTATTTACCAAATACTGCAAAGTTGCACTCAGGCCTTTCAAAATAAATGTTGCTGGATGATAAATTGTTCCAGCAGTTTTTCCGATAAACAACAATATTTTTATTTTGAGAGCATTTTCAAGTAATTTTGTGGTAATGATAATAATTCAAGAATCTTCTCAAATATCAATAAACCTTAAAATCTAATGGAAATTTAACACTGGAACTGAAAGATATTCAAGTATCTAAAAGGCCTAATAAAATTGATCCTGACATCAGTAAACATAATGATCCTTGTTGAGACCACGACACCAAACTGAAGACTTTTATCATCCGGTTTGATAGAAAAGAGAAAATCAATAAATTGTGCAAATGGAAATTATTGAGTTTGTTCTAATTTATGATGCAACTTATTGGCCAAGGCACTAAATATTTCATCAAAATCAATAAAAAGTGTCAACCTTGCATTATTTGGTGAATAATGACACTTTAAATGGATTTGTTATTCAAGTTTTAATTGAACTTTGCATTAAAAGTCTCTTTATTTACTGAATGACCCGTCATACAGGCTCCCTCATGTTCCTGACGGCGTCGTGTCATTTTTATGCAAACCTCTTCACATAAACCGTTGCCCTTTATTCTCATAATTTTATCACATTTTTTGGCTCCAATCAACTATTTCTTTTTACTTTTCTGTCTTTACTCAGCTTATAATTTATTTTAAAAAGATTTTTTACTTTATGTTGAAAAGCTTTGGATAAAGAAACGAATCGCTGATGGACAAAGTAAAAACTTAATGAGTCGTCGGACTGTAAAAGCGTGTGTTTGCACAGGTGAATTAACAGGACATTTCGCCTGTATACACGCAACACTAACGGGACATTTTGAATTAGTGGGGCAGCGCAGATGTCCTCATAATTCTTGCAACGTAAAAATGATAGTTTTAATTGAACTTTGCATTAAAAGTCTCTTTATTTACTGAATGACCCTTCATACAGGCTCCCTCATGTTCCTGACGGCGTCGTGTCATTTTTATGTAAACTTCTTCACATAAACTGTTGCCTTTTATTCTCATAATTATATAAAAAATTTTGGCTCTAATCAACTATTTTTTTACTTTTCTGTCTTTACTCAGCTTATAGTTTATTTTAAAAAGGTTTTTTACTTTATGTTGAGAAGGTTTAGATAAAGTAACGAGTCGCTGATGGACAAAGTAAAAACTTAATGAGCCGTCGGACTGTAAAAACGCGTGTATGTGTGTGTGTGTGTGTGTGTGTGTGTGTGTGTGTGTGTGTGTGTGTGTGTGTGTGTGTGTGTGTGTGTGTGTGT
>CAEGAF010164960.1:0-12360 GCA_903067075.1 Micropoecilia bifurca | reverse complement strand
TCCAACTTTATAACAGTCACAAAATGTCACCAAAATCACTCTGACCCTCTAAAATCTTTCAGAAAATCACAAAAGTGTATTGAATTGTATCGTCTGCAGAATATCGCAATATATATTGTATCATGAGCAGAATATCGTGTATCGTGAAATTATTGTATCACAACAGCCCTATTTTAAATTGTGTAAATTAATATCCCTCATAAATAAGCTTGTTCACGTGACACGTCATTAAATCAACGGATGTAAACAGTTACATGACAAGCCAGTTTTACCTGGAAGCGTCTGCATGTGGGGCGTTTTGGGGACGTTGTGGTTTTTCAGAGGAGCCATGACATCAACACGTTAAAACGACAAACAACTTTTAAAGAATGGTGATGATGTCAGGGTTTTGCCGGAGCCAGAAACACAACAAACCTTTGTCTTCCAACTACCTCCTGTTGTCTTTGTAGTTCCTGCCAGTAGTAACATCCAGTTGTTGATCATGTGACTCATGTGAGGTGATAAAAAATGTTTCCAATGCACTTTAGTGAAATACATCTATTTTGATTAAAAAAAAACAACCACCAGGCACAAAAAGTTTTTATCAAAAACTTGAGTTTTTTCTAAATTGTCATGTTTTCATTAACCAAATTCATTTTTGTAATTTCAATTTGCGTAATTTTATGGCTAAAGGAAACAAATTCATCTCTGATTTCTGCCCCAACGTTTACTCCAGTCGTATTAGAGTCGGGGAGCGTAAAGACCAAATAAAGCTTCGAAGAGGCCTAGTCAAAACCTGCACTTCCATCTGATTAAGATTCACGGTTGAAAACAAACCTGTGTGTGGCAA
Organism: Micropoecilia bifurca; assembly: GCA_903067075.1. NCBI lineage: Eukaryota > Metazoa > Chordata > Actinopteri > Cyprinodontiformes > Poeciliidae > Micropoecilia > Micropoecilia bifurca. The sequence goes on along the minus strand of CAEGAF010164960.1, from coordinate 11,531 downwards.
GTTATCTTCATCAGATATTAAAATTAATTTCATGAACTCAAACATTTACATGTGACCGAAGAAACAAAAAGCATGAAAGCATTTTAGATATTTTGGATCCCAGGGGTGTACTTTCTTTTTCCTGAACCGGACTCAGAGCAGTAAGCAGCAGCTGTTCCACGGTTTGGACCGGTGTTACCGACTGGCTCCAGGTTTAATGGGCTTCGCTCCGTTTTTAACCAGCAGCAGATTGCTGCAGTTTAAAGGAAAGCTCTGCTGAGTGGCACCTGCACTCTTCCCTCCTGAAAGCCTCTTACTTCGCTGCCGGGTCGGTTTTAGCCTGAGCCGAGGTTCTTCGCTCCCCGGCGCCCGGCGCCAGAACCGTGATGGGGCCTGACAGCAGTTTGGCAGCAGACACCCTTTGCTGAGCAGTGATAACTTCATTTCAGGGGAAATTGACCGTATTGGAGTCACCAAAACCAAAAGTGATGCAAAGTTTTGCATGTTTACTTTTATAGTCAGTACACAGTAAAAATGCTGGTGTTGAGTTAACACCCCAAAGTGTCCAAGTGTCCATATGTGTCCAAGTCAGCTGGTGTTAAATTCAACACTACAGAGTCACATTAACATTTACACCAGTGTTAGTGTTAAAATACATTAAAAGTAACACCAGTGTAGTGTTGATCAGAAAACCTAATGTGGTGTTAAAAAGTAAATAATTGATCCACAAGGTGTCAATATCAATCAAATCCAGTGAAAAATATTCAAAACTAGATACAGAAATGGAAAGTTTAACTTTCTTAAACCCATTTCAGTATATAGACCAACGTTAATTTAACAAAAAATGGGTCTCAATCTTTTAACACTTTCAAAAGTGTTACTTTAACACCTGCTGACTTGGACACATATAGACACTTTTGGATGTTAATTCAACACTGGCATTTTACTGTGGTTATGAAAATGTTTATTACAGGAATGTACAAAACTTTTGTCACATGGGCCAAAATTGTCGAGTCAAAAGTAATCGCAGGCCAAAAAACCAACATAAATCAAGCAAATAAAGTACAACAATTACATTTTTTTTATAAATAGATAATTATTGTAGATACAAAAGTTGAAGATGATTTTTACAGCAGTATCTTAGGACTGTTGTAGACAAAATAAATAAAAGCAGTAAATTTCTAGCAGAAATTTTAATATTAATTTCAGAAATGCATCTAAGAAATTTTCAAATATTTGACTTATAGAATTCTTTTAAAAGTTAAACATTTTTAACTTTTGAAACTCAAAATGTTTGAAGTTATTTTCTAGAAAACCTCTGAAATTACTCAACATTTCTGTTCTCACAAAGTTTTGACTTTTCAAAAAATATAAAAAAAATTTCTAGAAAATTTCTGAGATTAATCTTAAAATTTCTGCTAGAAATTTACTGCTTTTATTTATTTTGTCTACAACAGTGCTAGATTAATCAGATTATGCATGTTTACTTTTTTAAAGAAAATCTTGAGGTTTTCAGTTCCTTTTGGGCTTGATTGAACAAATTTATTTTCAGAATACATTTTGAAGTGATTCAACTTCAGTAAAGTAAATGTCTTTACATTTTCAATTATAAGGAAATTTTAGAGGTTATAATTTTTCCCTTCTTAAAAATGGGATTACATTTGTATCATTTTTGAATTGCAGTTGATGGCCGCACAAAAGCAGTGGAAGGGCTACAAATGGCCCTCGCGCCGCATCTTGGACACCCCTGGTATATACTGTTCACCGGATTCGATGATCTTGACTTCAGGTTCAAACTGAGGGCTTCATTTAATCCACAGAGGCTCAGATGATGTTTAATTTGCAACGTTATTCTGTCAGGGTTTTTACTCTGAGAACAAGAAAAGGTTTTCTTTAAAATAAGAAAATGTAAAATCTTTCCGACAGCTGTGAAGAAGTAAAGAGGCCCGTTTGTCCCTTTCAGGCATCGCTTTGTAAGTGAAACGCTGGGCGACAATGTTCCAGCGTATTTACATCCTCAATCTAACGGATTCGCTCTTATCTCCTCAAAGCAAAGGGAGAACCGGCTGTCAGAATCTCACATTTACAGAAAGGAAACTGTTTGTTTCTGTTGTTTAGAGCTCCAGCAAATCGAATAATCACTTCCATTTGCTCCACTTTTCTGTTTTTCTATCCTAGCATGAAAATGATGTGATTGGGAGAAAATAGAACCTGTTGTGAATGCTCCAAACTAATTCTGAGATATGTGCTTCTCCGGCCGTCTTTGATGCGTCATTATTGGGATTCGAGGTGTTTTTTTATTGTCATTTCAGCTTTTAAAGCCTCTTTGTTTTTGGATTAATTCCTGCTTGTTAAAAGTGAAAGTATTAACAGCTCCAGAGATGCAACAACCTCCATTTTTAAGGTAAATAAATAATAACAAAAACATTTTTAAACAAAGCTTTAGCTAAGCTATTTATGGCGTTTCAATCTGGAAATCAGGTTTTTCTTTTTCTACTTGCTGGTTTCAGAGAAATGCAGTGTTTTCCATTCTAAGCAGAACTTTGTTCTTTATTAAATCAGTTTTGTCATTTTTGCTGAACCTTTTCATGTATGAAACTTTTTCAGGAGACATTTAATATCGACTACAAGTCAGTTTTTACTGACTGAAGGAATGCAATCTAATCTAATTTATTCTTCAACTGGTGTACGATTATAATTTTATAATTAACAAGAGTTAAATATACAGCATTAACACAAATATTACCTCCTACAAGAGGACATTTATTGTTTAGAAAACGTTCGATTTATGGTGACAATTCATTGGAGTTAATATAATCTGAAAACTCTCAAACTGTATCTATGTCAGATTTGTTCATTTTGCTAATTTCTCACCTTTTATTCAACAAAGAACATCAATAAATATAAACAATAATAAACTCAGTTACTATGATAGGTGTCTTAAATAACTCTGTTTATCGCCATTTGTCATTCATTGGTCCCCCAAATGTTCGTGGATTGGTATTCACAGATTATTTTGAAAATGAAGATGCAGTGCTACTGGATACGTGGTTGGCTGGCGTTGGCAAACCAGCCAATCCAGCAGCTGCATTCCAGGTTGCTTGTTGCTGATTGGCTGAATCTCTAAGAGCAGCGATAAGGAAGACCGTAGCTGTTAGCTTCTGCGTTAGCGCCAAGACAGTTTTTATATGTTTGACCAAAATAATCAAACTAAAATGTTACCAAGTATGTCTTATCTATTTTCTAGTAAAAATATCTTAGTAAAGTTAAAATAAGACAAAACTAACTATTAAGTAAATTTAAGCAAGATATATAGGAGCTTGATTTAAGTGACTAATTCCTTAATATTGAAGAAAAAGTTCTGGTTCCAGTTGGAAATTATTTCACTTCTAATTTGGGAAAAATGTCTTGTTTTAAGAGGAATAATCTGCCAATAAAACAATAACTTTTTCATCAATGTTAAAAGAATTATTCACTTAAATCAAGCTCCTATATATAGTTACTTATAAGTTACTTTGTTTTTTTCCAAGTGGACCAAGATATTTATACTAACTGGACCAAATATACTTAGTAGGACTTTATGTTTTAAAGTTTACATTATCTGTTTTTCTCCTGATTTCACTGACTAAACAAATTAAAAAGTTGTTTTACATGTTTGACGAAGCTGATTAAGCTATTTAATGTTCTGTATTGGTGCAGAATTACCAGAACTTTCTAATTAAATACATTTATGTCTGTGTTTAAGAAAGAGGTTTTAAATCAGCTCAGCTGTTTTTTTTATTGGATCGGACGATGCTAAGGTTCGGAAATCTGTATCAGAAGTGAAAAAAGTGGATCGCTGCGTCTCAAAAGGTCTGAATATGTTTGATATGCAACAACATCCCCAAAAACCCAGTTTGGCCTTTTTACTGGGTTCTGAATGGGCCGTTTTCAGCCAGATTAACCTGATTAGCCAAACCGTTTGAAAATTGCTCCCTTCCTAATAGGCTGCACAATAATTAGCCGTATGAATATGCATGAGCGGGAGCGGTTTCTGGTTATGGAGCGTACTTCATTATGTCTGAGCTCATGTTTCAATAGGCGGCTGAAAGGAAAAGCCCCGCTGTCCTTGAAATCTACCCTTTGGAAAGCTTCGCCGAAACGCCGCCGAACAAAGGTGCTGCTGCGTTTTGTCAGAGGAGACATGGTGGCTTAGTTAAAACAAAGAGCTGAACTAAGAGGGTTTCATGATATTTATGTTATTTAACACCTTTTTTTCTCGCCACCTTCTGTTTGTAATAATAAAAAAAAATAATTAATGAGCGCAGCTTTTGTGGGAAGTGTTTTTTATCAGATTGAGCGTCTCCGCCCCGCGTCAGCACGCTTCCTCCAGGCTACGGCGCTGAGTTTAGGTTAACTCTCCCTTTATTTATCACTGAATGAACTTATATTGTATCTCAGTATGACTCACATTAAATGTTCGCCTATTAATTTTGAAATGGATTTTTGAAACGGGTGCTAAGCTTTTATCAAATGCCTGGGAATCTCATTTGGATTATTGTATTTCATTAATTACTTGATAGACAAAGCGTACTTTTCAATGTAGATTTGTGTGCTGTTTAATTAATTAGCATGTTTTCTCTTTTAATTAAAGCATTTTTTTTAAATTAAAGCCCACAGCAAAACACATATATAATTTGTTTGTAATTAGGCCTTAATTGGTGGTAGTGGAAGCTTAGCACCCTCGGTTTCTTTTTTTATGATTGCCATTTTATTGCCAGTCACTCATTAATTAAACTGTTTTTTTTTTCTAATTAGCTTATAAAACTGTTGATGGCATATTATTCTAAGTGTGGGTTCAAAGCTTGCTAATAAGCCTCCCTCCTCAGAAGGGGGAGATAATGAAACGGCACAAAGCAGGGAAACTTTTTGAGATTTTTTTGTTGTCTTATTCCCTGAAGATGACATGACAAGGAATCAGATTAACAGAAAGGAAGTGGAGTTACGCTCCCAGTCCCACAGTGGCTCCTTTTTCTTTCTTTTTGTCATGTAATTCTGTTTGTTAAAGTGAAGGCAAGATTACAAAAGCCTCCCCCAAAGAGGAAAGATAAAGTTTGGTGGGAATACAGCAACACAGAGGTGACTGAATCAGGATCTGAAGGTGAAATTGCTGCGATTTTTAGCTGCAATTATGACATTAAGCTTTCAGGAGAATCTGTTTCTGTTTATCTACTGCTGCAGAAACTAGTTAGTTTAAATCAATAGCAAGTTATTATTGTTGGATTTTACTGGACGATGAATTATCCCAGAAGTTACCGCGATAAACGATAATATTGCCGATTTGAGACCAATAATTCAATGGTAATAATGTAAGAACACATTTAAATTTAAATGAACATTTCACTCTGGAACTGGAAAACATTTTAAATATCCAAAATAAACAATATATTACGACGTCTCTAAACAAAAGAGTCATTCAATAAAAGGTATAGGTGAGATCAAACAAACTGAAAACCAATAACTGAAAACCAGTTATTGGTAGAAAGAGAAAAAAGAGAAAAAGAATAAATGATGCAAATTAAAATGATTGATATTGTTTTTATCATTCAATTAATTTATTTATTTCTTAACACTATTTTATGTATTTTTTGTTGCATACTCCACCAAGCATAATAAAATCATCTACATGATAAAAATAAAATAAAATAATAATTCTGTAAAGCGTTAGCATTAATGCGCTAACAAACACGCTAGTCCAGCGCTAGCGGCAGAAATGACTCGTGGTTTTTTTGCCAAAGGAAAAACAATCCTTCAACTGGTAAAATCTGACGCCACTTTATTTTTGTTCACATTTTATGAAGGAGGACGTTGCACTGAGTGGTTCTTGGTGCAGCGCCCCCACAGGCCAGGAGGGGAACTGGCCTTTCAGAGGGTTTGTGTGAAACTGAACCGCAGCAGCTGAAAATGTAACAAATGCAGCAGCTTTAGTCCAATAAATCTCTACTGGACTATCAGGTGTGAAAACGATTCCAACATCCCAACCTTACTCTGCAACCCGATCTGGGTGGTATCGATTGACCTCTTGGCCTTTTGACCCCCATCGTTGTTCCTGAAACACTGAAGCTTTTCAGCTAAAGACACATTTTTTCTTCTTCTCCTTCTTCCCTCCATTCATCCTCACTCCAAAGAAATCACCCTGAAATAGCACCAAGCTGCCTAATCTGATATTCATTCCTCTCTTATATAGCCCTGCTTTCCCAAAGTTGACTAAGGCCACATTATTTAGGCATTAAGGTGGTGTGATAAAGGAATTAGGCTGGTCATTAATCGTTTACACGTCAAATGCAGCGGAGCAGCTCGGGGAGGTGATTTAGCAGGCAAAGCCATATAGCCTCTGCTAATCCACCTCTCACACGTTTTAATTGGAAGAGGCTTCCTGGATAGGAAATTTATGAATGGGTTTAAGGCCATTTCTTCCTTAAAGCCATCATTTATTTCATATTGTTAATAGGAGCTTTAACACTTCATCCACACTGCGGTTCAGCCATTGTCTTTGTGCATTTTTAATTGGTGCATAATGACGCAATAAAGTGTTAGACTCTGTCTCTTCTACATTTCAGCAGCGTCATTTCTTTGTGGCTCCATGTTTGAGTCCTCACTCGGATCTCCATGGCGACCCGAACAGAAAACGGTGTTGACTTAACCCTCCTAGTGGCCTTAAGCCGCCGCTGCAGCGCCGCCATTGTGCATTGTTTTGTTTCTTCAAGTCTTCCAAAGGTCAGATACTTAATCCTCTGAATAAACGGTTTTTTTAAGGAGAGGCCACACAGGAGAGAAAGAGAAACGGCCGTGATGGACAGTTAATTGTATGTAAATAAGTGATGGAGTGGGAAGAATTGCCGTTTAGGAGCCACGTAAACAAAGAGCGCAGGAGGTTTCCTGTCTCCTCCTGCTTTGTACTTCCAGTGCGATTCTCACCAGCCTCTGATGATGTGAAAGGATTTGGCACTAAGATGCAGGAAGAAGAGGAGGAGGAGGAAAAAGAGGAAGAGGGGGGAGGATAAAAAAAAGGAAAAAAAATCCTGAAAAGTGGATCAAAAAAGTAAATGAAAAATAATGTCATATTACTGAAAATATGAGAGGCTAATTTGTGGCGACTTTTTGCTAATTTCGTTCTCGGCGCAGAAAGAGGAGCCGTCACCTGCTCGGCGCCGCGGCGCTGACGGTGCCAGTGATCCATGAAATAAGCTGCCGCTGGCTTTGTTCAGATAAGAATGAACAAATCTGCACAATGTACTGCTCTCCGAATCTCATTTTCATACTTGCATGCAGGCTAAAAGAAATAAGCTGTTTGCAGGCTTGATTAATCAGACATTTGAGGGCTTTTTTTTGTCTCTTTGATCTGCTCTGTCTCCTAGGTAACTTGGTTGACATTAATGTTGAGCCGCAGTAAAGACAATCAGGCAGTGTAGACTAAAACTGATAAAATTAAAGACCTTTAATGCTTTAAATATAGCAGAGGGTATGCTGGGAATTTGGAGGGAAGTGGGGGGTTTAGCTTTGCTGCAGGAATGTAGCAGGAGGCGTTTTGCAGACCTGCAGGATAGCTGGTTAATGTGGGTAATCCTGTGTAAAAACGCTGCGCGCAAATCTGCAAAGAAAACCGTTTAGCATCACTTCTGTTTGATTTGCACCCGAAATGAGCAAATATTGTCCCATTTTTCATTTTATTCAGATTTTTTTCCGGTTAAAGTGAATCATTTTGAGTCTTTGTTGTGTTTTTTTAATGCTTCAGCTGATCTAAAATCTTTAAATTATTTAAAAAAAGTTAGCTGTGAAACGAGGAAAGACCGACAAGATGGAAACACATTTAAAATGTCTTTATTTTACATTACAACTAGAATAATACGAAGCATCAGCTGATAAATTCATTCATGTTGTCACATTGTAGGAAATAAATTAATTATTAAGAAATATTTTAAAATATGACAAACAAAAATAGTAAGTAAAAATAAAAAAGATAAAAATGCAATATTATATTAAATATCACAATTAATTGGAATATTATGAGAAAAAATATTTTTGGAAAAAGAGGGGGAAACACAAAAATTATTATAAAACAATTTAAATATGACAAAGAAAAATGTCAGTAAGACGAAGTAAAATTAAAAAAGATTAAAAAACAAATATTACATTGAATATCACAATTAATTACAATATTATGAGAAAAAAATCCCAAATGTTCATGGAAAAGAATGAGAACAAAAAATAAAAGAAAATTTAATTATAAATTTTTTTAAAAATACAACAGAAAAATGTCAGTAAGACGTAAAAATAAAAAGGATCGAAAAACTAATATTACATTAAATATCACAATTAACTGCATCATTATGGGAAATCTATACATTATAGTGGCTCAGATTTTTATCTATGTTTTAAATTTTATTTTTTAAAATCCACATTTAAATATTTTCTAAAAAAGTTAATTTTTTCCCACATAAAGTGACAATAAATCCATTAATGCAATCGACCAAACAGGAAGAGACGCCAGGCGACCAAATATGGTCATAGCATATGAAAATCAGTCAAACTATCATTTTTTTTACAGTCATTTCTTTGTTTTTATTTGGTCCAGTAACGTTGAAGTTGTAGTTTATCAGCGTTTCTTTTCCAAATTAAGCCGATTTGACCCATTTAACCCCATCGTTCCCCCATTTTATCTGTAAATCTGCTGCAGACAGTGGAGCCGTCGTCCTCACGGAGGAGAAAAACACGATTCTGGCCGTTTAAAACGTATAAAATGGCAGAGAAGTGCAGAACTGTCACAGCCTGTGTGCTCCAGGTTATTCAGACGCGTTGAGAAATCTTGCAGCGACTGTATAGCTGAATGCCTGCAGGGCCCAGCCGCAGCCCAGCACTTGCAGCCAGCCGAAGCCCTTATCTTAAATCCAAGCAAAGTACCATTAATCTTTTTGAAAGACCTTTATGGCTTTTAATGTATCCCAAATTAGAACATTTTACACCCTTGGTTCCTGAAATATGGTGATAAAAAGCCTTTAGAGTTTAATTTTTCCTGCCTGCTCGCTCTGACCTGCTTAATCCCAGCATGCATTAAGAGATATTTTAGTTTCAGTCTTTCTAATAAAGTTTATCCCACTTAATTATAATTGAAACATTTTTTTTCCAGCAGGTCTTTTTTTTTCACAGTGGTGGCACATTTCTTCATTACCTTAAGACTTGCTCTCCCCGCTGATTGTGCTCTGAATATTACAGAGAATTACCCGAAGGTTTGGTGAAATTGTTCCAAGTTGTTTATCAAAGTTCGCCTTTGCTCGAATAATAAACCTATCTCAGGAGTGAAAGCAGCGGCAGGATTTTTCCCCTTTGTTTCGGGGCTTCTGTGTGTCTGGGGTTACTGGGATTACTGCGCTTCACAATGCGCGCATGTCTTCCCTGGGATTTCAATGTTTGCCTCTTGGAGTCACGGTCATTCTCTTCATCGTCTGATTTCTGCTTCTCTCCAAACACACAAAGTCGCAGACAAGCCATTACGACTCTGCTGCAAAATCTGCAGAATGGTGGAGATTGTCTCTAATTATGGATTGTAGTTTTATTACATCGTTTATCCTTGATTGATTTGGTTTGGAGTGGATATGAGCTGCATCTGAAAATATGAAAATGGCTCTTTTTGAGTAACAATAGAGCTCATAAAACAAAACTAATAAAAAAATTAAGAATAATCTCTGGAGGCAATTAAGATTATTATAGTTAACTAAATTCAGAAAACATTTTAACTGAAATAAATAAAAATGATAATTAACTGGGAAAAACTAAAACTAACTGGCCCAGATGAAATCCTGCCCCCTGCTGGAGGGCAAAAAAACCCCAGCTGACGACGACTAGCATTGGCTTTAGCTCTCAAATTATCAACATAACGCGCTAAATCTTAAATATACACCTGATATATGATTAAAAAGGGACGCAATGCTTTGGTACTTATCGTCAACACTAAATAACAAAGTTAGGAAAAGGTTTTAACTAAGAAAAACAGTAATGAGGGAGAGGGAAGCTAAGCTACGCTAGCTTGACTTTGACAATCGTAACATGTAGGTGTGCTGCAGAATTCAATGTGTTCAGCTAAAAAATAAAAATTCGACCTAAACACCAACTCTGACAGATCATCAGTAGAGCAGCTGTTTAAATTAGCTAATCCAGCACCGCTGTGTTAGCTTAGCTAGTAGCAACAGCGGCTAATCTATCACAGCGATCACTTTTCAATAGTTGCAAAATAAACATCAAACCTAAAAACATGAAACTGTAACAGACTGAATGTCCTTTGTGTGGGAAACGTTTGGGTTTTTTTTGGTGTTGAATCCTGAAACGTAAAGTGGCGTTGTTGTTGGTTGCTATGGCAACGGATCTGTGTGTAGCGTGGCCGACAGAGAGCGAGAAATAAGTGGTTTTGAGTTTTTCTTCAACAGTTTTTCTGCATTATTTTCCCCTTTGCTTTGCTGCACTAAATAAATAACGGCAGCTAACAGAATCACGTTTTTTCTTTCCACTGTTGTTCGCATTCATTTGTGGATGTAAATAATAATATGCAAAGTGTTTGTATCACGCATTTATAAAACTAAAACATACTGAAATGCTAGATATACTATCTTTCATTTTCAAGTATGAAAAACTAAAACTACTACTGGAACTAATAAAAACTAAACTAAAAGTAAACAGTATTTAAATAAAAGTAACAAAAAAAACCAGCAAACAAATTAACACTAAATAAAAAGAGTCCTCTGCTCCATGTGGATGAAATCGGCTCTTTACATTTAGTTTAGTTTAACTGAACGTAATCATGTAATTTTTATTATTTAAATAACATCCACTGCTTTGTCAAAGTTTCTCATTACAGCCAAACCTGTTTGGTTTTATTCGACAGATGAATACATAATGATGGTGAAGTCAATCTTTTTATTTTTATTTCAGTTTATTTATACGGCAACCGATTCACCAGACGTTAACAAACCGAACCGTCCCGGTGATCAAACGGGTCGATCCGGTTCTGCTTACTAGCTGGAAACGTCACCCGCGTCAGTCGGCCTCCCATCTTCTTCAAACCCAATGAAACTGGTGTCAAACGTTTGTTCTCCTTTTAAAGATGTTAGTAAAATGTTTCCAGAGGTCAGCAGAGGTAGATACGGTGTTTTCAAGGTTTGGAGAGTTCTGGATTCCTGCAGAAAGACCTTGAAAGTCTTGATATTCAGTAAAATACAATTTAGTGTTTGAGTTTGATTAAAAGCTTCAAAACCGACGTTTGAAAAATGATTTACAGTTGAAACCACATATTTAACTGCAATAAAAACACAGATATACATATTTTTCTCTGTCTGAAGATAAATCTCTTTTTTTGTCAGTTACACAGTAAAAATGCCGGTGTTGAATTAACACCCAAAAGTGTCTATATGTGTCCAAGTCAGCTGGTGTTAAAGTAACACTTTGGAAAGTGTTAAAAGATTGACACCCATTTTTTTGTTAAATTAACTTTGGTCTATAAACTGAAATGGGTTTAAGAAAAG
>CAEGAF010164955.1:0-55080 GCA_903067075.1 Micropoecilia bifurca | reverse complement strand
CCCGGAGAAGGCACTCTACCCTTTTCCAGCTCAAGACCATGGCCTCGGATTTGGAGGCACTGAGCCTCATCCCGGCCACTTCACACTCAAACATTTTTTCTCAGCTTTTTTTTTTTTGTTTCTCTTCTGCAGTTTTGCTAAAAATGAAAATGTTATTTTACATTTGGCCTGTATTTCCTGTTATCTTGGGGTAAATGCAGATAGTCATTAGGCTGTGGGTTATTCCACCCCTTCTACATGCTTTATTTTTAAAGGTTTGGATATGAAATGAGGGCACACAATGTTTCATCTGATCAGGATATGGAATCCACTTTGACAATCAATAATTTACACATTTTTTTCTGTATTCAATCAAAAGTCTACAGTAAGGAACCATGGTTACTGGAGCCCAGAAAATATCTACCATTTAGAGATATCTTTGTTTGATTTGTGGTCATAATCCATTACATTTTAAAGGAGTCAAAGGGCCCAATTTGGGATCCCAATGAGAACAGAGTGTAATGCAACAGTTCAGATAATATAGTTCAGTTGAAATTAACTCCATATGACATTTCAGTGTTTTGAAAACAAAATACTTTACTGCAATAAAAATAATAATAACATTTTAATTAAACTGTTAGATTCATAAGGAGTTGTATTTCCCTTACCCTGGCTAAGCTTTTCAATTTTTTCTTCCTCTTGAAGCAAAGCTAAACCACCACCCCAGATCTCTCCGAGCAAGTCCAGTGGAGGAGAGTTCTGTGTTGCTGCCATCTTTGCATCGTCCCGCTCCTGGTTCCTCACAAATCCAAACATGAAGAGAGAGAAAGGTATGAATGGAATCAAACCCAGGTTGCCCAGAACAGTTTTAGCCTCCATAGACAGACACTTTTTAAACTACTTTTGAGCTTATTGTGCTTCGTAATAACTAAGATTCATTAGAATGTATATGGTTGAATTGAAATTATTATTTGCAAAGTGCCTTGAGACGACATTTATTGGGAATTGGTGCTATCGAAATTGACCAGAACGTTTCACCTGTCTGTTGTGTGTTATTCATGGCTTTGCCTCAAAACATTGTCACAGATCAGACGAGGCAGTCAGTTGTGGACTCACTGTACATAATCAGTTGCTATGGTAATGTGGTGGAGCATGTCCTGGAGCCTCGGCCAATTAGCACTGCACAAAAGATTAGCGACGAGACTCCGCTGGAGCTGAGCACCTCTCCCAGAGCATGCTGGAACTTAGCCAGGTATCAGCTTATTTTTCATTTTCTCTTCCAAAATGTGTTAGAATCTTGTTTCTATGGATTCATGTTGGATTACTGCATTTCTCATGTAGGACTCCGCAGTGGAACGAGTTGCAGCCACCTTTCATCTCCAACCACCCACTGGTGCTGGCCTCGGATCTGGTTCAGTACTATCAGTATCTCCTTGCTGGTAGGTTTCACAGTTGTTCTTTTTACAAAGACTCCTTCATTGCCAAGTGAATGACTGAAATCCCGTTTTGTTTCATTGTTTTAATACTTATTGCTGTTTTAAGATTCAGAATGCATCCTTGGCAACAACTGTGGTCCTTTTTGGACAAAATTGAGATACAGTATATATTGCCTAAACAACATCAGCATTTGACTTAGATAACAGGTTTGTATGTTCTGTTTGGCTTTGGTGAATGTAACCTTGTATGTGTGTTGTTGAAAGCCAGTTTCCAGTGTGTTCTCTATGCCACATGCTGAAGAGAAACCATTGTAGTTAGACCCTAGTTAGTCAGATGGAAGATCAATCAACCATGAATACATCCTGTGGCAATTCCTTCATAATGCCACATTCAAACCAATTAGCTGACACCCTAAATTCCCTCATTCTGTAACAAGTGCTGAGCAGTGAAGTCTATGGTTTTCTGTCTTAGAGGTCATGTACCACGGATGGCCACGCACATATTCAATCCACCCCCACAGGAATAGGATGGCGTTTTGAGCTCACTCCATAATTATAAGCATTCAAAATGTTTAATTAGTTTTAGTAGGCTCCCCAGGCCAAGTTGTAGCTGTACACAAATCTTTCAACTCATACCCATTGAGTAATGCAGTGCTTCAGGTCTTACTGGTAGGATATTTTGTCAAATTAGTGGTAATGGTCTTTCGTAGTGTCAGAGCAATGAGAATGCGTTGGAGTGACGAGCTCGGGCGTCAGCTTTTTCCACCATTCTGTGCCAGCATGAGTATTGAAACTGGCTGCATAATGAGAGAGATTCATTGCATTAACATTTACATCCAATTAACAATAGCCGGATAAAACCACTGTGGCTCTTTACTCCCATGGTCAACCAAGTGTGAAGCAATGTGAGGTCAAGATGTTATAAACATAATTGTTCAACCCCCTACGCATTTCTTGCTCTCTTGCCATTTACCCTTTGGGTCTGCATCTTATACACCACCAACAACCGAGTTTCTCTTGGACTGCCACCTTCCATTTCTGCGCTTTGCACCCAGAAAGAGACTCTCAGCATCCTGTTTCTCAGCATGTGTCCCCTTGCCAGCTCTCTCCTCTGCTGCTCCCTCCAGGGCTTGGCAGCCTAGCTGAGAAGTGATCCAGGAGAAAGAGTCAATTTGACCTTAGGAGGAATTACAGCAGCACCATAAGTTGCTTGTCCAAGTGCCTCTTACTGAGCATACGGATTAGTACGTTGAAAAGAAACAGAAAAGACACTGTTCTTACTCGCAGAACAAATTGTGCTATCTAGGTCAGATTTGCATTGGCCAGCAATCATTACATTATGCTGTATTGTAGGAACAAACAAGAAAACAGGAACATTTTACAGCTAAGAAGCTGGAGTACTGGTTAGTCAAAGTGCCAATAAATCTGCCCTGAACCTAACTGTGCTGAAGACACATCTTTTTCAGATTGTCTGTGGAAGGTAAAAGGTTGGCAGCTTCTGATTGACAGGCTGTAGTCTCCAGTCTCATGGCTCTATATTGGATGACCCAGCCTGATTAAAAATGCAGCTTGCAAGAAAAAAGGAATAGGAAGGGAGGAGGAGAGGAAGGCCCAGGGTCAGACCAGACCGGAGCCTGGAGGACGGAAAGATAAAAGACACCAGTGGCGCCACTTCATGGTCACTATCTCCACCTGTCCATCTGTAGCAGCTACTGGCAGCACTCAGCCCTGCAGAGGATGGCAAGGCACAGCAAATCTTTAAAGAGATAAGGAAACAAGAGAGACACACTGTACACTCAAAAGGAGATGAGATCCAGCACTACAATCTGGCAGGCTTGAGGCAGCTTTTTAGTGTCCCAGGAAGTTTCTCCTGTTTATTCGTGAGACTCATGTATGCAATTAAAGTCTGCCTTTATGGCAATTAAAAAAATGTTTTTGAACTTGAGGTGTCACATCTGAATAATAGGAGATTCTGAATAAGTCATCCTTTGTCAAAGAATGTCCTTCTTTCATACAAACCTTTCTCTAAGGATTATTTTTGCTCGTGAATATTTATCCGTCCGTCCACAGCATGTGTTCAGACACCTCTTCCCCTCATGACAAACTTTGCTCCAGAGCAAACAAACCAGTGAATAATTTACCACCTGAGTTTCTGCCTGGCTCCTGATTGTGGCAGAAACAGAGGTTATGCTTTATGGCCACAGGCTTACTTCTCTCTGTCATTTAATGTGCTAATTGTGGAGACTGGCTGACTGGCTGGCTTGCTTGGCAGCTCTCTTAGGACTTTGAGGCCCATGACAGCCCAGCCACATTTGCCTTGTCAATAGATCTAATTGCTCTGAGAAAGGGGCCAGAGTGAAGGCTTTGGAGCATCAGGCGTTGGGTAAAGAGAGACCCTGGCGCCATGACTGGGTCAGTAATCAAAGAGAGACAGAGAAAGGATGGGGTAAGTGCAGTGCTTGGCTGAATGAAGTAACTGTCAGTCAAATACACCTTGAATGATATATAATGACTAAGCTATTCCACTCTGTCACCATGCCAGCACCTGTCTGCCACAAGACTTCTCAAATGAGGAAAGTGAGAAGCAGGACAGGTGGAGCAGTTGAGTGAGCCAAGCCAGACATGTCTGGCAAACAAGTACAGTAAAGATTTGAAAATTGCTCATGAAAGATAGAAAGTGGAAAAATGGAGAGAACAGGTAACCGAGACAAGACAGCTCACCTCTGTTTGCTATGCAGCCAAATCTGCAGATCTATCAGGTTGTTAGCTCCTTATCTATCTCTGGAGATCACCCTGTCCGGCCCCGGGCCCCCAGCCCCCTGGCCCCAGCAGGTTGGGCTACATCAATATCTAGGGAGCCTTTGTTCTTGTTCTGACTCCCTGCTTCACTGCTTCGGTTAACAGGCCACTGGCTACCAGCTTTCAGCCTAGCAAAACACCACTTACTGGACAGTCAATAAAGAGTGTGTCAGAGACATCTCTGTCCCTCGACAGTAGACTGGAGCTCACATCATGCTTTATGTGGGTATAAACATAATCCCAGCATCAAACGACAGGTTTCTACATCACAATGCTTCTCATCAGGAGATGGTTGGCAGTTGTTATAGAAAATCCACTTCAAGCTTGTCTGTGTTTAAACTGCCAGAAGCATTAAGGTGTTTTCAGGTTATGTAGTATTTGTTTTCTAGTTTACTTTGTAATTGTAGCTTTATTTAGTCTTCTGACAGTGAAAACAAGCATCTGATTGTTGGCTTTGCTACAGCATTAAGAGTCCAAGAATAAGACAGTCTAGATCAGTGTCGGCTTGTTTATTGATTCAAATTTCTGCATTCTTTTGAATTTTTTCCTCTGTCTCTTTTTTAATCAGGTTAAGTGCAACAATTTGTGAAAATGTTAAAAATCATTTTAGTTTTTGTCATAAGTTGATTCAAAATTGTATTAAAAAACTGAACAAAACAGTTAGGGGTGGGCGATGTGGACTTAAAGTTTAATCATGATATTGTGCTGTACTATTGTGAAAACAAATGTTGAAATAAAAATGTATTCCTTAATTTTTAGGTGACTGTGTGACTGACTCCCATTTGATTTCCAAAACAACTTTTATTGTTTATTTTGTTTCCGACTTGGATGCATAGTTCACCACTGGCTCATATGTGTGGCTCTGTCCCGCTTGGGGGTGTAATGCTTCGGCTGTTCTCAGTGCGATATGACGGTGAGCAACAGCATCAAGTAACTGTGACACCTAAAATAAAATAATTACATCTGGATTTCTTTGGGCTTAAACATTAAACATACCAACCTTAAAATGGCCGTATTTTCTTCATTTAAATTTTTTTATGTGTTTGACATTACTGGAAGGCTTTTATTTTAAAAAAATATATAATAATTACACATACAGAGAGAGTATGTTGTTTGAATGTGTTGTATCCAACTGAAGGCAGGGAATTGCAGCATGCTGACATACACCTCACTGTTGACAAACCTTACTAACCCACCTAGTTGAAACCCGATCCAACCAGCCCACCAAATGCTTCAGAGCATCAATAATTAATTTGGGAACAGCTATTGGCCTCAGGGGTCACAGAGCAAAGGGAAAGATAGGGATGGTGAAAGTCAGAGAGCCCAGGTAGGAGGATGGAGGTTATCAGGGAATGCTGATTTTGTTTAATAAGTAACAACATAAAAGCTTAGTTCTTCTCTCTTGTTTGTTTTTTTTATGTTTTCTTTTTTTTAAATCAGCTAGCCTTCGCTGCCATTTTTTCCACTCGCTCTGCCCCATCTTCATAAGAGTGCTTGCTTATCTTCTCATGGACTGAATCTCTATCTCAATATAGAAGTGCATTTGTAAGATTTTCCATTCAAATCAATATTAAAATAAATTGAATTGAAGCAAACTTTTCATTACAATCATTCTGGTTTTAATTCCTGAGGATTTTCAATCTATTTGCCCTTGAACCTTTTTCTGTCTACTTTTGCTTTGGCTATAGAAAACATATTAAATGGGGACTAAGGTCTTCAGTCAACCCATTTCATTTCCTAGAATAGTATTTCTGCATTTGTTCTTGCCATCACATTAGACAAGTCTTTTATCTCTTTGTCTGTAAAGGATCAAGCAGTACCACTTTCACTGTTGAGTAGCTACACAGTTCTTTTTTCAATTATTCACACTGCGAATGAGGCCAGACCTTCTAATTCCATCGGGACATGTGTGAGTGTGTTGGGTTGATGTGTGAATCAACGATGATGTGACATTCACTGCAGAGGTGTCAAACACCGCACTGTCTCCATTAAGGGTGTGTGTGACCACCTGGCACATGTGTGAGGGGATAGACAGGGGTGCCTCCTGTGCTCCAGATGTGGACTTGACAAGTTTATTAGCCATTCTTGTGTTAAACAAACCCCATCCCTGTGGTGGGAGATGGAGAGACGACTGATTCCACACATTAGAGCTCATTCTCCACGCCTGCTTATTCAAGCCTGCAGGAGCCCCATCTGTCTCTGAGTCTCTCTGTCACCCTCTCTGCTTCGCCTTTTCACACTTTACTGTACATTTGCTTTTTTACACACACAGTCATATGCCTGTTGGAGATGAAAACAAACAAAGAATTGTACTTTTTCCTTTCCTTTGACTCTCAGCCCAAACATTATCTCTCATGCAGTCAGCCATGTGATTTCAATGGTAGTTTATCTAAGAAACCCATCAATCATAGGTGTCTGTACTGACTCTTTATATCGAGCTCTAATAACACTGTAAGTTTATAACCTGCTTGACATGCTTTTCCTTCTAAATCTGATAGTTGTACAGTAAATAAAAATGGTTTGTTATATATTTCTTTTTTTTTTATCTAAAATCTACTCAATTTATTTTTTTTAATTGATTTTATTGAATATAAGAATTAAGAATAGCTGTTTTTGGAGTGTCATCTTGTTTTGAAATGAATAGTTTATACTTTATTAGGTGACAAGCTATACTCCTTTAAGGTGTTAGTATATACAAACAATGAGTGTTATAAAATGTATAAAAAAATATATAAAATATATATATATATATAAATTTATATACATATACACATCTGATGTTCTAATTTAAATATAAAATAATTAATTCATTAAAGTCAATAAAATAACAAGCATGCACATGGGTATATGTGAGTCTATAAATAAATCTATAAGTGAGTTCAGAGAAATTAGACCTTTATTACATATGTCAAAATGTTTCTCAAACAAAAATGCAAACTGAAACATTATTAAATCATTTCACATTTCAAAGGCCTTTGTTTGCTAATAATTTAAAGTGGGATGGAGAAGCAGCATAATTTGTAGGTTATATTAGGATGTAGAGCTTCAACAGTCTGGCATCTTGGATGCCAAAACTGATCTTCGTTTCTTTCACTTGTGCTGACCTGCTGATTTTGATTTGGACTTAATGTGCTGCAGCTCATTGATGGAGGAAATAGTTTTTAATCCAATGAAAATTAAGTAATAATGAGATTATGCCCAAGTCTCATTAAAATACAACAAAAAATTAATCACACACATTCTGGTGGTTTCTATTTACCAAAAGAAACATTGAAACATTTTGATACATATAGTCCATCCATGCATCAACTGAATCCACCACTATGGTAGGGCCGGGGTCTGTCTCCAGCGGTTATTGGGTGAGATGCAGGACATGCTCTGGGCAGGTCTCCAGTCCTTCACAGCACAAACTACTACAGAGCAGTTGGCACAACAGTCATGCTTTTGGTCCACATTTTCCTGGTGATTGAATGGAAACATAGCTAATGATTCCAATCCCAATGTAGCTGTTTTTTTAACATTCAGTCTGTTAATGAGACTGATATAGTCACTTCAAGTGAACTCCTACAGCTTTGCCTGAGCTGATAATATGACTGTATTGTGATAAAGTTAAATGTTCATTTTGTACCTGTGCAAACTACAGTTTCTAAGTAAATAAGAAGTGTTTGAAGTGAATTATATTGCACTTAATCACTAAACAATAACCTACAAACAACCTGAACTGTCCAACAAAAACTGCTAAAGTTTGTTTAAAGTTGCACAGTGTTCCACACAGTTTTTTCCACTGCAAAGCATTTTGCAATGACTGGATTACACTTTGAATCATTATGACGCCAGAAATCAGGCAAAATGTTTTGCTTCTCTTAATGTAAGGCAGTGTTTCTCAATTATTTTCTATTATGCTCCCACTTGAATCATAAATTTTTTCACACCCCTCCCCAGTACTTCTCCCCAGATTGAATTGAAATACCATTGTGAATATGATAATATTCAATATCTTATCTGTACTAACACCTCTCCCCCAGCAACTCATGGCAGAAAGTACCGCTATAAGGAAACATCTTCTTTTTCTTCTTCTACTTCTTCTTCTTCTCCTTCTCCTTCTCCTTCTCATTATTATTCTTATTATTTTTCTTATTCAGGGATTCCTCCCAGCAGCCCGGGTCCAATCACACGTCATGAGTCATCCGACAGCTTGGCATCAGATCACAGTGGCCAAGATGATGAAGAATGGCTCTCTCAGGTAAAGCTTTTGCCTCATCCAGAAACGCTTTGTAAGGGTCGAACAAGCAGACAGTTCCATCACTTCTCACATGTCAGATACGACATGGTTGTCCTGTATTTAGCTTTCAGGGACATACACTATCTGTTCCTTCTCCCACTGAGGTTAAGGAACTTAAAGCATTCGAGCTATATGGAGTTTGTTCTTTCCTTAGATTTTAAAGGAAGAACTTTATACTGCATGTAAAAGAACATGCCTTACTTTTCATTTGAACTACAGCTACATACTAAACTTTAAGCTATTTCAGTGAAAATCTTGTAAGAAGCTGTGTGTATTCGCCATCATCAATTTTTACCTTAATATGTTGTAATTATTTCTAATATCGTATTCAGAGTAGTTACAAATATTCTAAAGAATATGTCAACCAGTTCCCAATTTTTTTCCTAAAGGACTGAAAAATCTGGCACATTCACCCTGGTCTTTTCAGCTTGGTTAACTCTCACAGGCCTTGTCGCTCATGTCGGCAGGTAACTCACTACATTTTCACCATCAATAATTCCAATGCATGCATAATTGATTGGCTAAAATGCAACCCACTTAGCTTGCGTAGACTGTGGTTTATGTCTGCTATGATAGTTTGCCAGGAGCAGAACTATCCATTGCACTAGCCTGTATTTGAGCAACTTCCTGTCAGAGTAGCTGTAGGCCTGCATGCATCAGTAGAGGATATCATGGTACAAATCTTGTTACCCTTGCATGTTTCCAGGGGTTCTTGTTAAAACCTTTTGTGGATGCTTTGAGACTGTCAGTGAATTAAGGATAAACAGAGTAAACTAACTGTGTTCCTGTCCCTCAAGAATATCTGGACAGACTTGAAGTTAGCGGACACAACAGCTATGTGGATTGAGAAATACTAAATACATGTACAATGTATTGGATTAGAGGCTAAGTACTGCTTCATGGATTTCATTACACCATATCAGTGGTCTTCATTAGATTATCGGTGGGCATTTCCGCATTCGGTTGGGATTTAGGATTGATCAGCCGTCCCCTAATGGAATGTGAGGTTTGTGACCCTCAGTGTTAGTGCCTCAGCGGGCTGCTGTGTGGAGCCTTTTCCTGCCCATCATTGTCAGTTGCTCTTAAGTTGGCTGTCAGTAGACAACAGAACCTTCTGTCCTGACAGAGTCCATCAGGGGTCGTTATTTATTATCTGTCAGTTCTAATGTGATGGGGAAGGGTAGACGTACAGCACATTACAACGGCTGAAGTTTGAATGTGTTCTGTTTAATATAACACAGTTTTAGGCCAGCGACTCATTTTCAGAATATTGAATATATACTGATAAGCCATAATGTCATGAAAATTGACACTCATAATTTATAATATCCTCTTAAAGAAAATCCTTCTCTCCTGGAAACACAACAAGCTTTCGCCATGAACACAAGAATTCTGTGGATCCAAATTGCGTCAGTGTAGGATTTGCATGCCAAACAATGTCTAAATGTGTAAATCATCCTTTTATTTCATTGTAATGTCCTCAAGAGCCTGCATTAAGCAAAACGTTATGACTACTACACTACAGCTTATCTAACAGCATGAATGTGCTGATAGATAAGCTGTAGAGGGTGAAATATATTAGGCAGAAAGTGAACATTGTTCTGATCCAGAATCATTGTTCTGTAACCAGAACTAGGAATGAGAGTTAAGACATAAGATGGCCAGCATTGGCAAGACAAAGGGGCAAGATCATCTCTAAAACTGTTCACTTGTTGGATGTACCAAGAAAATAACAGTAGTAAATTAATATACCGAATTTCTCTTGTCTTGGCCCTTTTATCGCAGCCTGTGGGGTTTTTCCCTGACTGGGAACGAGAAAACAACCTGTTGAATGTGACGGGTAGCCAATCAGAAAGCGCAGTGACGTAAGAACAGAGGGGAATCCCAACAGCTGACATACCGTGCCACTGAGAGTCTGGTGGATGTCAGAGATGATATATGGAAATGTTTATTATTAAATCTAAAGGTCATTATTATGTTTATTCAGTTAAAAATGTTAACTATGAAAAAACATATTCACTTCCAAATCATAGTGCAGCAAATAGACCGGCTGCTCCCGTCGTCCTTTATCCAACGCCTCTTATTTTGTTACGTCTTTTTTTTCTTAAAATGACTCCACAAACTATCACTATCACTTCTACATCGTCATCCGTGTTTGGTTATTCTAAATTCCCGTATTCCATGTTGGGGGCCTGCTTGGTCTCTATGTGGCGAAGCAGTTTGTTGTTTCATTGCCTCATTAGCAGCTGGTCGCCGCATGTTACACAGAGCGGCATGTAATGTGGGACTCACCTACCGTTCCAGGATAAATCCATTCTCCTGTCCTTCTCTGGGTCTTTTCCCCTTTGAAAAGAAACTTTCCAAAGACACCTGATCTGATTCTTACTCATTTTGCTGCTTGTGACTCAATGTTGCCGCGCAATTAACCGAGAGAATCCAGTTAAAGGATTTTCAAAATAATAGATCCCCAGACTCAAATAATACATCAAACGGAAATATTTAATTTTTTCTTGTGCGGCCCGGTACCAATTGGTCCATGGACCGGTACCAGTCCACGGACCGGGGGTTGGGGACCACTGGTCTATGTCACTGAAATACATGGCAAACAAAATGTGCGTAAAGGGAAAAAAATCCAATTGTAGCTTAAATTACTGCAGATGTTTGTTCTGTTAGAAAGGTGCAGCTTGATGGTACCACAGCAAGTCATCATAAAGCTGTTGTTGATGTATGCTTTGAATGACTTATGCATTTGATTCTTTTCATAAAAGCAGTGTTTTTCAGGGACACTGTGTGTCAGGCAATGAGGTATTTTCTCAACATATTGAAGTGCAAAATTAGACTGTCCAAATAGTCTAAAGCCCAGGAAGACGATCGCCTCTGGAAGCTTCTGTTGGCCGCTTTGTTTTATAGGGTTTGATTGTAATTTTAGTTTTATAATTTTAAATATTAATACTTAGGACAAAACATTTTAAAGCATGACAAATGGCACAGAGGATAGTGTGCTATTAAATAGATGCAATAGTTTTTAGCTTTATTAAACAGACTTTAGGGCTGCAACTAATGGCTATTTTAGTAACAAGTTACTCTTATTATTTTGACAGTCGGAAAAGACAGAAAAGAAAATTGGCATATTTCATTAAACCACTTTATTTACCAATTTATTTTATACAATATTTAATTTATATGATATTAGAACGATGTAAATAAACTAAATTCTTTTTTAAAAAGTAAATAAACATTATTGTCTTTAAGGAATAACAGCGTTCCTTTACTGGACTGTTAATCATTTGTTGCAAAGGATCCACCTGCATCTACAAGCAATCCTTGTAAGACCAACATGTGAAAAGCTCAGACCTTTCTGATTGTCTTAAAATAGACAGACAGACAGACAGACAGACAGACAGACAGACAGACAG
The DNA here is from genome assembly GCA_903067075.1 of Micropoecilia bifurca. Lineage (NCBI taxonomy): Eukaryota > Metazoa > Chordata > Actinopteri > Cyprinodontiformes > Poeciliidae > Micropoecilia > Micropoecilia bifurca. Next base: position 43,168 of record CAEGAF010164955.1, on the reverse strand, counting down.
ACAGACAGACAGACAGATTGATTGATTTCATCTGGGTTAAACATATTTACAGACAGGTTTTTGTGTCTCTCAAATGAAAAAATGTATTTGGAACAGTTTTGACTGAAATAATGCTCTAAGTGTTTTGTTCTTCATCACATTGTATTTTTAGAGCCTATATATTCCAATGACTGATTATTAAATTACTAAATTAGTTAACAATTATTTTAGCAATCAATATATCACAATAAATCTGATTAATTATTTCAGCCCTAATAGAGTTTGCTCTGAGTTGCACTGGGGATTTTTAAAGGATAATCCGCAGTTTCTCAGCAGCTCTGACCAGTGTGCTGTGCAGTGAAGGGTTTGATGTAATGTAATGATTATGATGTTACCTCTCTGATATTCACAGGTGGAGATAGTGACCCATACTGGCCCCCACCGTCGCCTGTGGATGGGCCCCCAGTTCCAGTTCAAGACGATTCACCCATCAGGTCAGACCACAGTCATCTCCTCATCATCCTCAGTGCTCCAGTCCCACGGCCCCTCCGATGTACAGCAGCCACTTTTGGACTTCGACACAGATGACCTGGATCTACGCAGTCTTCGGTATATTAAAACCACTGGGCATATTTTGTAATGGTGTAATGGTAGAAATTGCTCACAACACAAGACAAAACACAATATTGTTTCTTATACAGTGGGATGCAATGCCATTTTAACAGTATTTTAGCAGAAGATAATAAAATCCTTATTTCTTTTGGTTTTCACAAATATATTGAAGGTTTCAGAAAGGCTCTGTAATCTGTGTGGAACATTTTATTCCAGATAGGACCAGCTCTCATGCTTGTCTTAATTGAACTTAGTCCTAATGGTAAAACAGGATGAACATGCTCTTTCTTTTACATTTTTGAATCTAGTTTAAAGGTTTCTTAAACCTCTAAGTGTGTTATTAATAATCTTTGTCTAATATAGAATTAATCAGTACAAGTTGGACAATTCCAGGTATTTCGGTTTGAACTGCAGTGAAAAATCCTTTACTGTGGAGTTGAAGGGAAACTGCTATTCTCTAACTTCATTTGTGTTAGATATGCCAGTGCTTAAAATCATTCAAAACTTGTTAATCACTTTATCAAGATTACTCTTGTATCGGATACACAATTGTTGTGAGTGACCAGAAAGCTAATGGTCAGACTGAAAAAACATAAAGCAACAAAAACTACTTCATTTAATTCTTCAACTAAGTTCCTTGATCAAGCGCTTCTTTTAAACCATAATAAATGGAACATTTACCAACATATATCATGTGTATTGATGATTTTGATGATGGCACTCAACAAAATGTAATGTTTGCTTCCGGTTTTTCAATTGGCGATTACATTTTGTTTTATGATGAGGTTTTATTTTTGTGTTTTTGTGAAGTATGAAACTATGAATTGCCTTGTTGGTGAAAGGTGCTAAAAAAAACCTACTGATTGAATGATGCTGATTGAATGATGCTGATTGAAGTGCTTGACATCTTAAAAACACAAAAATCAAAGTTATACAAAAAGGGCTACATCAATAATATTTCAAAGGTTAAAAAATAGATCATTCAGAGAAGCATTTTAATTTCACATCATAGCACCGGAGCTTGAAGAAGAAACTTTCATTCCAAACTAAATAATATTACTTTAAACACATCTGTATAAAACTGAGCAGCTGAATGTCAGACATGTCGTATGTGTAATGCTATGAATGTTTTTCTTCAGAATCCAGCCAGTACGCTCTGAGCCAGTCAGCATGCCCGGTTCATCTCGGCTGCTGACCGACCGCAGAGGACAAACCAACATCATGGATGCCGGCTCAGGTAGGAAGCTTCCTGTCTTTTCTGATCTGGGGTCCATCATTTGATTTTTAATTTGGTCCTGTTCCTTCCTGGTTTACTGTGGTTGGTTTCATCTAGTCTTACTTTCTGTATCACCTTCATTTTGTTTCACACCTGTGTATCCCGTCGCTCTCTTCAGTAGATGCTGTCGGAGTTGTTTGTGAAGAAAGATTGAGCGTGTGTGACACATTTTAATCAACACGGGTGTCATAATAATTGATTATGCTACACAATTTTTTGGAATCTGTCCAGAGACAACATTGTAAATAGAAACCTAAATATGTGTTTGCAGATGTAAAGTGTCTTATCAATTTGTAGTCATCAACAAGTTTATGGCATGTTTCTGGGTCAATACTTGTTATCATCTTCACACACACAAAAGGGTTGGTGTAAATCAGCTGCTTGGAAGAATGCATTGATTCTCTTTATGGGGTCTTAGTTGTCCATAAGCCTAATGTTAAACTGTTTACATATTAGAAAATCAGTTCTGATTTATGTTTAGGATCATTGCTGGAAAACCAAGCAAGTATCTAAGTTTTTACTATCTAATCGTTGATAGGTAGAAGATGAAAATTCTTCATCCTTTAGTATCACTTCCATCCAATAAGCTCCACAGCACTTGATAGGTCAACCTCTCTGTGACTCCTCGAAAGATACATTTTGTCATTGTGACCATACTGCTTACTATTTACCTAAGCTGATCATACAACTTTTTATATGACCAATTTCTGACTTTAAAAGATATGGCTTAGAAATCTTTAGATGTAAGGAGCCAAAATAACTCAAATCTTATGACATAATTCCTTTCTTACTCACTGTTTTACATATTTGTATTTACAGGAAATTGATTAGTAAAGTATTTTCAAAGTTAAATGGCAACATTTAGACAACATGCAAACGATCTGTATTATAAAATATGTCAATCAACTACACAGCAAATGTCACTATAGCTATACAGACCCGTTGCTGCGTGACACCCGTCCCCTATAATATGGAACCGTCCCGTAATTGGCTGTTTAATGTAGCGTCCCGTATTGAACCGATATGGGACTCGATTTGTTCCATATTCTACAAATGTGTATGTGTAATAACAAAGAAGTTGTCCCTGAGTACTTTATATAGTAGCTCCCCCAGTCATTGTTTGACTCACGGTGTTGGTGTTGCGATATTGTTCCCAACTGCTTTCTGGGTAACACACACTAACTGACACCCTGCCACCATGGCATCGGTACAGTTTACTGAAAAACACATTTTTAATCATTTAAAGCAAGAGCAAAATTATTAGTGGTTGACGTTAACTTCTTGAATTAGCGATTAGTTCACTTAGCACTACTAACTGCAAACACAAGTCTGTAGGTATTCCCTGCAGGATGCAGACTCTTATCTCTTATGTCACAATTGTTTCATATGGTTGATGTAAGGCAGAAGGTGAAAGCAACAAAGCAGAGCAACTTTGTTGTAATTTGCACAGCCTCAATGGTATCTACTGAAGTCAACTCTTCATCAGTTGGACAAGGCAAATCCAAGGCAGACTGTCAAACAACACCTCTTTGAAAAGAACCAGTCAAGTCTAAAACAACCGTAGCTTCTGTGAATTGTTTCAAGAAACAAAGTGAGCAGATACCTGCCAGCTGTAGCAGCAGAATGGAAGCTAACATGCCTTCATAGAAAATTCAGTGTCATCATAAAGCTTTTGTACTTCCTCTGACTTCATGTTTCAATGCCTCTCTGATTCTGAAGGTCTTCTTCCTTCAGCCAAACATATGATTCCTCTGCATGCTACTGGAATTGAGCCAGCTCTTGTTTTGCGAACACCAAGACTTTTTGAGATAGTATCATCTGCAGCGAGGAACTCAAGTTAAGCCATTCTCCTATATATATCCTGTTATGCCAGTTATGAAGAAAATTTACTTGAAGGCCAGGATCTGTGTCAGCAGACATGGCAGGTACCAGATATACATCAGCCATGTTTTAGTTCCTGTATTTAGTTTACTTTATCATTAGTTTTTGAGTCTCACACTTTCACTCATATTTCCATTTTGTATTTTGATTGAGATGTTTTTTATTCTGTCTTTACCTTTAATATGAAAAAAGAAGCTTTAAGTTGAAACATAAATGCAGTCTAATCAGAAGATGATCAAGATCGGCCTTTTACTCCCAAAATATAATGCTTAACTTGAGAAAGTGTGTGCTTCAAGTGTACGCACAATGATCACTATTTAGTGGTGAAGGAGTTATCACCTATTGCGTGACATTGTGACCCGTTGTCTGGCGTGTCAGGGCGACGGAGGAGTGCCTCTGGCGTCTGCGCTTTTATCTGCTGTCTTGTCACAGATGCTTTTCTCATCTGATTTGGCCTCATGCTGACACAGAGCTACTGCTGGTTTCTTGCCCCAGGTGTCAAAAATACTGAGAGCCTGTGTCACAAATAGGTGTGTCACAAATAGTTGGACGTCAGATAGTGTCCTTTGTCCTGCACCACTGCCTGTCTTTCAAAAGCTGGCAGTGTTTGTGGCAGATTTATTTGAGATCAGAATCTTCTCAGAAGACTGATGACAGCAGATTTAAGGCCTCACTGGAGATGCTAGATGTGAGTTTTTGAGAAGAAGCGCTTTTGCCACAGCCACCTGTCACTGTGGCCCTTCCAGATCCTAACCCAGGTCTACTATTATTCTTCCACCTTCATGTACCTCATTTCATCCTCTGAGAATCATATCTGTGGTTTTTATGTCTCCAGTCAATGACAGAGGTAGGCCAAGCGATGGAGGTGATGCTTATCACTGTGCGCGCGTGTGTGTAAATGTGTGCGAGAGTGTGTGAAGGGAGGCTTCTGTGTTGTGTCCTGCCTCTGCCATGGCGCCGTCTCTTATCACACCACACATCTCTTTTGTCTCACCCCTTGAAGAAGCTGCCTGTGTGTGGCATACCAGTAGCAGTTTGCACTAATACTTGTTCCAGCTCCAGCTCTTCCAATCACATGCTGACTAGTTGGATTCCATTAAGAATGGGTCACTCAAATTCAGCTCTTTCTTAGCTTTAAAATATCTTTGAGCATGTTCTAAAGGCTAAAGACTAAGCTTTAGCCTCAGCACACTGTGTGTTTAGGTGATGCTAACTGCAGTGTTTGAGACTCTTTTTAGAAATGTAACTCCATTACTATTTGGTTCGGTTTAGAACTTTAGTATCATGTCAACTCATCAAAGTTAATGTCCTAGTATAGGACAGTATAGAGCCTGTTTGTTTGATCAGAATCAACAACCTATTTATCAATAGAGACATTTTACCCTTACAAAATGTGTTTAATACTGCCAAACCCTTTAAAATACATTAGTTTATATAACAAAAAGATACAATAAAATGACAGATCATGAATAAATATATGAATATTTATTTGAATCATGTAGGTTAATTAATTAAACCTATTATGTAAAATTTGGCTAAAATTTAAGAACCACAATCTAATTTGTCTAATTTGTTAATTAAAAAAGATATAATAAATTAAAGTTCACAGATAAATATATTAACACGTATTAAATACATACAGGTTCATGAATTATACCTTGTAGGTAACCAGTCAGAGCAGGGAGGAGCACATTAGCGCTGTCAATAATCCTCATGTACATGTTGCTGATAGTATTAATTTCAGAGAAACAAGTTATCATTACAGGAAAACTGTTTATCCTCCGTCACCGTTGACCTTGCTCAGGCTCGTATGCTTTGCATTGCATAGCAGAGAACAAAGGGTACACTGTGAGCAGTGAATACACAAGATTGATTGACAGCGCTAAGATCCCAACTTTAAAAGGAAATTAACATTTTCTTTAAACAAAATCATATTTACACATTCTAAACCTACACATGTACACATTTACTCAAAATAAAAATATTTAAAAAGAATCAACATCAGCAGAATTATGTATTTGTATCAATATTACACTCTGGCTTACAGAGATATGATATCTGGTGCTGCTTCTTAACCCAAAAAATAAATAAAATGCACCTACATATGGTTGAAAACATTCGTTGTGTTTTTTTAAAAAAACTGTCTATATATTTAGGCAAAAAACTGAAATTTGAAGAGATGACACCCTATATCTACTAGAAGGAGATAAGTATTTCCTGTTCCCGGTAAATCCAATGTCTAAAGGTAGCGAGATCTGGGATTAAACTTTAAAACAGCAAATCCTCTTACTACATGAGGTTCACAGCTACTCTGCAGATTTATGAACAGCAGTGTGTGTGTAGTTTATTCATTTAGTGACAATTCATGTCGTCTCAAGATGCACACAGGGCACCAGGCAGTTAGATTGAATCCAATTTGGTCCAAATTGAATTCATACCAATCCAGTTTATACTTCACCATCCAGCCTTATGGTCAGATTTAGATCCAATTAAATACAACCCAACTCTAACCGGATCACAGTGATGAGTATTCAGATCTGTTCTGTTACTTAGTAAAACATTTGTGTTTTATTTGGTATTTCACAAATGGTTTAAAATATTACTTCCTACAATAAGAACCTGATCTCTGCTTCTGAATACAGTGGCATGTTTGTTAAGCACATTTGGGGACTTCAAAGTCTCTGGCAGATTCTGGTTTGTTTGTGTGAGAAGCTACAACCCTGCTGTCCTCCTCACAGTGACTCACTTACAGTCAGTCAGTCAGTCTCCCCACTGTCTGCTCTCATCTTATCTCAGCCCATACACTGCGCTTATCTCTGTCTTCCCCGAGGTGACGGGATGCCGTCTGCATGGGACACACACACTCTCACTCAGACTGAGCTGTGCAGAGCTTCCAGTCCTGACTTTTTTGACTCAGCACCTCTTTCCTTATGGAGTTTGCAGGAGGATCATCAATGCCACAGTGTTACCTTCCCCTGGCTGCAATAAACCGGATCAGTGTAAAGCTACTATCTATGGCCACCATCTCTAGCCACCAAGACTTGCTGTGGGGTGTGTGATTGTGTGTCTGTGCATGTTTAGAGGCAACTTCAATCAAAACTAGACTACACAGGGACTTTCTATGGCCTGGCTGTTTGTATCAAGGATGGAAAGAAAAGGAGACAGAACTGAAGGGGAGATAACACAGCAAGACTGAATAAAAGAGTATTTAATCTTATTCCTCTGTTTGTGTGTACGCACGCACATTTAAATCCCACCTTAACACTGCTGCTCTTGTGTTTTGACTCTGAAGACACCCCAGCCTTGACAACGTAAAATCCCCTGTCTGTAGCGTCAGCCATTATGTTATTTTTTGTTGTTGTTGTTGTTTTGCACGTTCAGTGTGTGTTTCTTTGTCATTGCGTTTCTTCCTTGCTGTTTGGCTCCATCTGCAAGTGTGTGTGAGTTATCTGTGAGGATGAATCAGTGATAGTGTGTTAACTGGCATCAGAGTAGAGCAGGCAGGACGAGCTGAAGCCAGCTTATCTCACAAGTCTCAGGACACTTCAGAGGACTACTGGACCTCAGTGCTGGGTGTATGTGTGTTTCCTCATCAGGTCTTGACTCATATTATAAATATAATCTTCACTAAGCAAAATAGATCTAGTTTTTAATCTAGATGTTTTAAAGTCTTCATAAACACAACAGTTTTATTGACAGTTTTGACTGCATAGATGGAGTAAAAATGGCTCCACTTAAGAAGCTAATGTAGGTATGCTGTGAAAGTCCTCTGCATATGTAGATACATGTGCTGTATGTTCTCCCTAGAGGAACGGGTCTAGTGAGTGTCAGTCCATTAGCAACATCCTGTGAAGCAGTCAGCTGATCAGTGTGTGATTAGCAGCTAACAGCCATTAGCTTCATCTCCCCCACATCACTGCTCACTTCCCAGCACGGTGCTTGTGTTCCTCAGTGTCAGCCACCTGCATCAGCTTCTCCCTCGCACAGATCAGATGTGATGATATACTGTTACACTGAAAAAATTCCATGTTCAGCATTGTCTTAATGTTAGGAGCCTGATAGTATAATGTAAGACAATATTTAATCTTACTGCAAAAAACTGGAATATTTGGGTTTCCTGTTCATAATTGGAGTGATGTTCCACAGAAAAATAGGTCAATCGTCCAATGCTGAATTGCAAGTAGGTGGGATCCACTTTCCTGTTTCCAATGTTTGTTTTTTTTCCCACTTCATTAAAATTTGCATATATTTGTCTTTCTACAACTCTTTACATAAATCTGGTTATTGCAAGTTAATTGTTACTGTGTCCGGAATCATTGCCATGGTGATGACTCCATTTCAGCCCAGCACAGGCTTTCCAGGTAGCCTCTCATTAACAATATGATGGGATTCCCAAGGAGTTCATGGCAGACTAGATGACTGTAAGGTGTTTAGATCCTCTGCAAAAACAAGCCCAGATCACCTCCCCTCGATTTCTGTGCTTAATTACTGACAAACCGTGCTTTAATTTCTGCAAACATCTCAACTTTGCTGTCATTGTTCTGAGGAGTAGTAACTAAACAGTGCTGCTGCTTAAAAATAATCAGCTTCTTGCAACCCTTCGAAACAAGGTGTATTTGTTCAGATCTATATAATCTTTTTGTCATGAACTTTAACATTTGACATATTGAGGCCTGTGGAGCCTGGGTTGAAGCTCTTGGTGTGTTACACTGTTGACCTTGGAGTGAAATTGCTAAGCTAGGTTGTCCAGTCCGGTGAAGATTGGCAAGAAGTTGTCGCACTTGATAAATATCACATCTGATTAACTGAATCCTACGGAGGGCCTAAGGGGGCATGGAGAAAAATAAAGAAATCCTGACTTACTTTCTCGAGATCCTGAGATCCCAAATTATTTTCTCGAGATCCCGAGAAACTAAACCAAGATCCTAACTTAGTTTCTCGAGGATCCAATTTCTTCAACACCATGCCCACATCTTCTTTTCTCACATGAAGTCCATGCTCTCTGCTTTTAGTGTACATCCATCGGTAATCATGAAGCTGTCCAGAGGACTCAGCTAGTTATTAATGAATTCAACCAAAACTGCCAAGTCGGAATAGGACTTACGCCAAATGAGTCCCTGCGCACTGAAAACTCTCTTCAGATGTCTCACTTGTACAAAAACCATGTCTGCTGTCAAGCACTGATTTGATTCGTTTATACTCAAGCCCAAGTTTGACATGAAAATCTGTATACCTACCCCAATGGAGCATGTGTGTCCTCCATTGATGTGTTTATGTCGTTATGTACTGATCCTGATCCAGATAAGGTTTCTCGGTATCTCGAGAAACTAAGTCGGGATCTCGAAAAAATAAGTCGGGATCTTGGGATCTCAACTTAGTTTTTCGGGATCTTGAGCAAAAACATCAGAATACTGAGGAAAAAAAAGTCGGGATCTCGAGAAAATAAGTTGGTATCTCGGGAAAGTTTCTCAGGATCTCGAGAATGTAAGTCAGGATTTCTTCTTTTTTTCTCTCTCCATGTCTCCATAGCATCATTGCTGTGATCCCTTGCATTAAATAGAAATGGTGTGAAGTTACTAATAGACATTGTAGACCTTCAGGTTTGTAAGTTATACAGTAATCTACTAGAAAAAACATTATATCACTAAATATATGTCTAAAAGAGCTGATTGTTTTCATTTATTGTACTGTAAAGTCATTGTATTTTCATTTACAACACAACGTATTTCCAGTAAAATACGTATGAAAGTGTTATTAAAATGTATTAATGTCGCTGGTTTGCCAGTGAACTGGCACGGTGGGTTTCAAGTTGTACTTAATTAGAAGTCAGTGAACAGTAGTCGGCACCAGCGGTCATATCCTATGGCCATTCTTTTCTATCAGTGTGTGCATGCCTGCACCTGTTAGCATCAGTAACAAAGTGCCCCCTTGTCCTGGTGACCCACCACCTCCTTACCACTGCCGGCACCACCCTGAGGCGAGAAGGGGCTTTCCCCTCTCTTATTGTTCTCAGAGAGAGAGCGGCCAAAAGAACCGTAGAACCGTTAGTGGTCCCACAAAAAGATTAGAATAGATGGTTGTTGAGCCTCGCAACACACACACACACACACACACACACACACACACACACACACACACACACACACACACACACACACACACACACACACTTACCATAATGCACATTTTTTCTGGAATCATTGCCTCCTACTTCTTTCCTTCCTTCATACCTGAGCAATCATCTAAACGATGAGGCACCTGTGCATAGGTATTCATCTCGTTTTTTTTCTTTTACTGATGCACACACAAACACACACACACACACACATACACTAGTAACCTATACCCCACAATTACCTTTCAGGCCCATAAAGGACCCTTGTATTTTTGCCCTGTTCCAGTCACACTGACAACAGTGAGCATATAGGCCAGAAGATGCCATGCCATCTGATCTCTTCCTTAAATACAAATACCCTCATTTCCTGGGAACCCCTCCTCCAACAGTAGACACCTTTGTCACCCTGCTCCCAGCCCCCCATCCCCATCCATCCTGTCCATCACCTCGGGGTGTGCTTGGTGACCTGCTGGCTGGTGACAGGACAAAACAGCCAGTCATCTGCGCTTCTTTTTGTTTTTGTCATCACCAGCAATTAGGCTACAGGAGATGTGAATTGTTATCAGGATCAGGAAAAGGAGGGAAAAATGATCTGATGGAAATATTTTGAAAGGCCAATTAAAGAAAAGCTTTGCTGTGAAAGGAAATGGGCCATCCAACTGATCAGTTTAATGTTTATTTCTCAAGCTGCTTTCTCGTCAGAGCTTCTTTGGCGCTGAGCTTGTTTCCTTGGATAGTCAACTTATTTGTTGACTATGATCTGTTGAAAAAAATAGGTTCGGTCCACTTCCAAGAGAATCCTGGTACAGTCAGTTTGTTTATGGTTGGAGAGCAAATGGACAGATCAGGGAGCAAAATAGAGAGAGTGACATGAGTTATTGACATATATTTGATCTAAAATTCAAATCCTTTCAAAATGTTTCAGTGTGTTGTTCTTGTCTCTTCCTACTGCATGTTTAAACGCAGACTAGCTGCCTGCAGCACCTGCTGCTCAGACTGGGCAGCTTCCAGTAAAACCATCAACTTTTGTACCTGCAAGACATTGACTAGCCTGTTTGGTGCTGTATGACTGTTTTGAACTGAACTCAGTGAAAGTAGGCATTAACCCTCATGAATCAAAGCAAAATTTTATCTAATTCATTAAGTTCAATTTGCTAGTTTTATGAGCACAAGTAAATCATTAAAGTACCACACAAAGAACAATGCCACTGACAGCCATTTTGTCGCAATATTTTTTCTTTTCTCTTTCAGAGATTTTATTTGAGTGGGAGAGCTTTAGCCTCATGTAGCCATTGATGCTGGAAATGTCTTTCTGATCAGGGTGTGACATGGATTGTTATGGAGGGATGCTGATCAGGTCTTAGTGTTGCTCTCATCTCTCTTTGCTTCTCATCTGTGTGTGCTTGTGCATGTGGGAGCGTGTATGTGTGTGTGTGCGTGTATGTTGGATCACTTTTAATCTGCAAGAGATGGAACGCCCTCCAGCATTAGTGCTGTACAGAGAATGCATGTGTGTCTGTGCATCCGTGTGACCATTTGCGTGCGTGCGTGCGTGCGTGCGTGCGTGCGTGCGTGCGTGCGTGCGTGCGTGCGTGCGTGCGTGCGTGTGTGTGTGTGTGTGTGTGTGTGTGTGTGTGTGTGTTAACAGAGCCAGAGGGCAGTCAAGACTGAGCAGCTGCTCTTTATAGTGACTGAACGGACACCAATGTGTCAGGCATCTGCCATGCATTCACCCAGCATTTTACCCACTGTCGTGTGTGTGTTCATTTCAGTCAAAGTGAGAGAAGATATGTTGGTGTGCCTTATTGTCCCATTTGGTTCATCATTTTTTAATATTGTAGAATAATTACTTTTACATAAAAATAAAACTAAGTGTGTATAGCTAGTGTTTCACCCGGAACATTTTAGTTTGATTGAGGAAACACCTTATAGACTGACGGTCCCTGCGCTCACTTGTCACAGAGCCGTAGTTTGCCCCAATAAAGGAGGGAGGTGTCTCCATTAATGCCACCCTTTCATTACTGTGACCTCAATTTGTGGTAGGCTCATTGCCAAGATGCCCATCCATCCGTCTGTTAGAGTCCACCATGACTTTCATTGAACATTGACCTCACACACTCACTCCCATCGGCACAAGCCGTATGAAGGCTGAGCTGTTCAGGCTCGCGTGAGCATGCAGGTCTGAGAAAATCAATCCCTCCCATCAGAATGATACCAAAACATGTAACTGAGATAAGTCCTGATTTCTTATGGTCAGAAAATTTGGACCTGACGACTATTAGAGAAGGGCATTTCTACTAAAATACTAATTATTTTTTAAAAATGTTGTGTTATTATTATTATTATTTATTTTATTCTGTACTATTTCAGTACAACAGGAAGCTGTATGTTGTTGAAATGTTGTTACAGGACACAGATATGATCATTTGGCACATTTTTCTCAATGATAGACAACCTTACAAATCAGAAGCTAATTATTTTTTTTATAAAGCACATTTGAAAAAAGAAAATTTGCCAAAGCACTAAAGTGTTGTACATGCTGATAAAAAATGCATAAAATAAAAGTAAAACAAAACAGTTCATTATGATCAATGGAAGAGATGGTTTAAACTTGCTTCCTCTCTGGCAGCTCGCTTGGACCTGCTCTGTTTCCAGGAAGCCTTCTCAACTTCTCTTTGATTTGTGGTCATAGTTCAGGATCATCTGAACTTTTGAGATGTTAATCTAAGAAAGAAACAACAGCAAAAATAAAAAAATGAAATAACAAACCCCCACCTTGTTGCAACAATTGTGCATCATACCTTAAAAAAAAGAATAAAAGCAAAAAAAATTATTCTATCTTGACTTCATAAAAAAAGCTGACAGAATAATTGCCCAACAAAGCAGTGCCTCAAATAAACAATGTCCAGAAAAATAATAAATCAGAGCCAACATAACAGAGCTACTCCATCAGTCTAATAGACTAATACTCTCATACATTCTAACAGGAGGCTTTTCTTTTAACTGGCAGTAGTATCAATGCATTACAGTCTGACAGAAACAAACCCAGAAAGTTGAAATGAAAACAGAATTTTAGTTTGAACAGCCCGATGTTGTATGTTGGAAATAATATTTAAAGCTTTGACAATCGATGCCCATCCCAAATGACCAACTGCCTTTCTGACCAGTTTGCAGCATGAAGATATGAGTGAAGATATTTCAGATCTAACCATCTCTACAAGGTGGAGAGAAGCAGCAGATGGCGGCTGTTCCACTGACGATATGTTCTTACATAGTTGATTGGAACCTGTCTTCAGAGCAAAGTTTCCATGTCTGAAACTTTGAAATTTTATAAAAAATACAATTCTCACTCCAAATCAAATTTATTGGGACAAACACAATAGAGCATCATCAAGAGTGATGCATCTTTATTTTTCACTTTCTCTGCCTTCCATCTGTTTCCATTTCTTTTCTCTTCTTCCCAGCTCTCTCTCTCTTTGCCTCCCTATTGCCTTCTCTCTCTGACAGTAACCTTCCCTGACAGTGTCTCCATGCTGTCGCGCACAAATCCACCTCTGAGAGGTGTTAAAGCTCTTCCACACTCAGACGTTCATGCACACACATACACACGCCGTCATTCTGGATCCCGTAAGGTATCGATCTCACGTCCTGTGTGCTCTAATGGGATTTTTTACACCTAAGCATCAGAAACGCCTAATGCATCGCACCGCATCTGATGTGGTGAGGCGCTCTTTCTTCCAAGCAGGCACAGTTTCATGTTAAGGGATAATTATGGTGTGGAGGAGCGTTGCTGGCAAGTGTGGTAAAAAATGAATGCAGAACAGAAGAGGAGGATGCACTCAACAGCATATGCATAAGGCTCCCTGAGCATCTGACTCATGTCACAGATGTTCAGACAGTCTCTATTCACTCACTCACACACACACACACACACACACACACACACACACACACACACACACACACAGCATAAAGTGTCTCAGTGTATGCTGCTTTTTACAGGCTCCAAGCTCCGAGGTTCCCTGATGTGTTAGATGAAGAAAAACATGGAGCTTTTTTTCTGTTTGGAAGTCATATTTATGAGTTTTCCTTTTCTGGAAAAACCACAGGTATCACAGTTAGCATGGAGCCAAAACCAGCTTCCAACATATCTTTACCTTCCATCCCTCCCTCCTCATCTATCTCTGGGTTTCAGCAGGAACTTTGCCTTCCACCTACTTTTCAAGTACCTCCATGTTAGATCAAAGTGGACATATCAAGCTTTTCATTCCTTCCTTTTCCCATTTAAATGATTCAGTTGTGGGTTGTATAAAGTGGATCTAGAATGCTTTGGTCTGAATTCCTGACTATGGCCTCTCTTAAAGAGATATATAGATCTCTTTAAATCAACGAAGGCTCTTCACACCCTATACCCCTATTGGTCACAGTGCATTCCACTCTGACACATTCAGCCCTTTTTGTAGTTCTATAAACTTATACAGCACTTTTCCAATCATTTTGGCCTCTCAAAGCACTTTATACTAGAGTCACATTCACCCATTCGACCACACATTTCTACACCAGTAGGTAATTTGGGCAGGAGGAAGCTGGAATCGAACCTACTGGCTGAGGTTGCTGAAATACTCGTCTCTGAAGAGCTTTGTGCAAACAAAGTGAACTTTCCCCACTGATGTGGGAACATTTCCAAGTACAATAAATCATGACACTTTGACACTTTGAAGGTGTCCTGAAGCAAAGGGATGGTGTAATAAATTGTCTGTGGTTGTACTCTGCTACTTCACTCATTAGCTACAATCTTGAGCTTTCAGTGAACAAACAACAAAGCTAGCAGATCAGGCTCAGTGTGTGAATCCAGTAAGTGGGTTTCTATGTAAGGACATTAGAAAATCCTCTGAAATCTTTATTACTGTTAGATTTTTTGTCTTATTTAAAAATTCTCAGATTATCTACCAAGTTAATAAAAGTATCTCATGCTTTCTTTTTATTTATAGGATTCAGATTGTTTCACTGTCAAATATCTTCTGTAGAAATTTCAGTTTTGCTAAAGATTTTTTTCTCCTTTGCTCATTCAGCCAGAAAACTATGCTCTACTGCTGGCTTCCAAATGACCTCAGACTTTCATTGCCTCTTTCCTTTCTTGGTGTCACCTCAAAACTGACCAGGTGGAGGTGTACTACAGCAGTCTCATTTCCTCAGCAGTGTGTGTGTGTTGGTGTGTTTGCGTGTGTGTGTGTGTGTGTGCGCACACATGCAAAAACCCCAGCACATTTACGTTGATACTATCTACTCACCTGCTCCTGCTAGGCCACAGAGGCAGCCATTGTGTATTGATGGTACCCAGCAAAAGACTAACGTCCTGCAGGTGACAACAGGTGTTGGTTATATATGCGCGTGTGTGTGTGTGTGTGTGTGTGTGTGTGTGTGTGTGTGTGTGTGTGTGTGTGTGTGTGTGTGTGTGTGTGTGTGTGGGGGTAGTGGATAATATCAAGGAGGATATTGTTTGTGGCATGGAGGGGTAGTTAGAGGAAGAGGGGAAGAGGTTACAGCCTTTCTCTCTTCACCTGGAAATTATGTTCTGCTGCCATTTTACTGGAGTGTGTTTCCAATCACTGCAGGAACGTGAGAAATGTCCGCTTGGGAATTCCTCCTAAACTTCCAGTCTACCTCTTGTGCTTGTGTCTGTGTGTGTCAAAGTGTGGTTGCAAATGTTGCTGGATAGATGAGGACGTGTTCAGTATGTGTCAGCTTTTTTCTTCTTCTTCTGTGATTTAAGATCATGCAAATACGGTTAGAAATTTAGGTTTAGTCTCATTATTGCCATGAAATCAGTGTTTCTAACAATATTTTGAAAGTATCTGCAGATGAAAATAATTTAAAATGTATAAATATTTGTTGCACAATCTAATTTAGTAAATCGACATATAATCTAGTATATTATAACATTGTATTATAATTCCATGTGATAAATTAAGATGAAATTCATTAAAGCTTTTTAATCAATTGTATATTATGTTGGTGTCCATTTTCCTGCATATAAACAATTTCTGACTTTTTTTATGATTTGAACTTTATTGATTTTCCAGCTGAAATATATAACACAGTTCTAAAATTAACATAGCCCAGTCTAACACCTTAGACTGGGCTATGTTAATTGTAAATAATGACTTAATTGTAAATAATGACTTCTTTGGAACAAATATCCAAAACAGTTAACAAAAGTCACTTAATACAAAAGAAAAAAAGTCACAAATTGTTCTGACTTTTCTTGAATTAGTGAAGTAAACCTGAACTTGACTAGTGATTCGTTGTGTCTTTCTACAACGTGTTATTTGCTCCCCAGTCTTCATTCTTTACAATTCATTTAGAATTGCTGCTTTTGTTCTGCACGTCATTTTGAGGATGAAAATAAAATGGAAAAATGGAGGCGGCCTGTAAGAATGGGTGAATGTGTCTGCAAAGTGACCATCATCTGCAGAGAATTAAGTAGAGAAGAAGAAGACGCTGAGAGGTTCAGACAGGGAGCACACACATTTGTCTCTGTCTTTCCCACAAACATGTGTGCAGAGACTGGCAGAGCCTCGCTGATGTGCAGCTTTACTGGCAGTGCTGGCACATATTAGCATGCTGTGCTTGCAGAACCGGGCATCTTTTGCTGAAGCTCATTGAAAAAGTGAAGTGACAGTTGGACAAAACTGCTCTTCTTTGTCCTTTTCTTGCTGTTGCTCTAAATTGTCAAGAGTGTTCAGACAAAAGGTGCATGTGTGTGTGCTTTCTAAATAAAAATGTCTTGTATTATTGCACTGTATGGGTTAGACTGAGCAGGTACATTTGAGATCATCCACTTTGTTTCCTTTGCCCACTGCCATATCATTCAGTTTAATTAAATTGAATTTAATTCATAGATACTTTATTAATCTGAAAGAAAAAGCTGAAGGAGCTCCTTCTTGCCAACAGTAGTGGTCTGTATTGCAGCCACTTTAAAGAACCCTCTGACTGAAGACACCCTTCTATAACAGGTTGAAGAGGATGCTGAGGGTTGTCAGTATTTTATTTATTTTTTTTCATTTTATGGTGAATCTTTGTTTGTACAGAGCAGTGAGAACAGAACCAGTCTTCTCCGTCACCTCCTTCAACTTTTCTCATCTCAGTGTCTGGTTTTGAAGGTTCTTCTCCGACAGGTGAAGCAGCTTTACAAATCCGTGTTCATTTTCCACAATAAATTTATAGAAAATCTGCAGCATCTTTGTATAAGGACTTGAGCATCTTCAATTAGTCTGCTCTGTCTCTTCTTGTAGACATCATCATGCTCTCACATCTTCTTCCTCCTTTGTAATTTATGCATTTTGTGACTCATCCTCAGTCTCTTTTCCTGATTCGCTCTATCTCCAACTTCCTCCTCCATACTCACTCCATCAGTTGTTGCCAACACAGGAAACTGTTGTTACTGCAACATTGCTAACAGTTAGCCTCCATCCCTCCATGTAAATAACTCCCACATTCTCCATGCTGTAGACCTTGAGCTCTATGGTTCTATTTGTACTTTTTTTTTCTTGTCAGCTATTCTGAATTATTATTATTATTATTATTATTATTATTATTGTTATTATTATTATTATTATTATTATTATTATTATTATCATCATTATTATTATTATCATTATTAGCTTATTGTCTTAACATAGACTACTAATTACAATTTTCACTTTCTTGTTCATATTAAATGTTTGATGATTTCAATGTGGTCAGTATTATTATTATTATTTGTTTTTTCTTGCATAGACATAAATATGCAAAAGCATATAAATATAATCATTAATGCCATTACTAGAGTGCAATGGTAATGTAGTCAAGTGTATTCTTTGTTGATATTGTCGAGACTGGTGAAACACTTTGAACTTGTATAAAAGTTTTGTTTTTCCTCTATGTGTGAACAACTAGACATTAAGTGCTCTGGTTCTGGTATTGTTGTTTATTAAAAACTATTGTTGGAGCAAAAATGAGGATGACTTGTTAAGCCTCTATTTCTTTTCTAAATCAAATGTTTCCCAAATACAACACTCAGGAGATTTCACTTTTTCACTCACTTTTTAACACCTTTCAGAAAGGACATCATAAAACCTGCGATGCACAACAGGTAGCAGTAACTTTGGCATAAAATATAAAACATTGGACAAAATGAAAGTTCCTGAGTAACAGATCATGAGCATGTCTGTTACTGTGCTGTATGTGAAGATCCTCACTGAATAGTTGTATCTTTTAGAACCCAAGAATGGCTGTATTTTCATTGGTGATCTACTTTAGGTGTCTATTTCTCCACACATTCATTCAAAGTATGGTGTTCCACTTTTTGATTTCTAAAATTCTCCTGGGATCATGAGTTGGGAAACATCCTCCAGACTGCTGAAAAGTTTAATGCCCATATGCAGAGCGAATGAAAAGATAGTGATGCTTCTTTCAACATTATTTGTAGAGCTTTTGATAAGTTTATGTACTTATTTATACTTTCCAAAACATATTTAAATCACCTTTTGAAGGCCACATGAGGCCTGGCAGTGTCTAGTTATTGAAGATGGTGACCTCTTTGCACTTTGCACCTCAGCCACTGACCTCCCTCTGGGATCTTAATGTGGCCTACCACTTTGTGGCTGAGTTTCTTTTCTTCCTTTTCACTTTGCTGTAATACCACCAACAGGATGCTGTGGATTATTTACACATTTCCAGACTGAATTTATTGCATAAATGTGATCCTATCATGGTGGAAATCACTGACAGTGGTGCATTCTTTGCCAAATGTTTGTAGAAGTCTGCATTTCTTGCTGCTGGGTTGTACACACCTGAGACAATGGAAGTGATTGGTAATTATTTAGAAGGGGTGTGAACATTTTTAGGAATGTAGTGTTTTGTCCGCATTACACGTCTTAGTTAGCCTTTGAGCCTTCTGTAAGACGGTTGTTGTGTTTCTTATTTCCATAACGTTATGGAAATGACAATGTTATGGATGTTCAGGGATGCTGACATCCAGTCCTTGAGAGCTACCATCCTGCAACTTTTAGAAGCATCCTTACTCCAACAGACCAGGATCAGCTCTAAACAGGCCTGGTAACGAGCCATTTATTTGAGTCAGGTGTGTTGGAGCAGGGAAGCATTTGAAAGTTGCAGGATAGTAGGATTCAAGGACTGGACTTCAGCACCTCTGTATTACACAATAGACTCAAATACATAATCTTGTGCTTTCACAGTAGGTTATTGTTCCTACAGACATTTAAGTGAACAATCTCAAAGTCTCTTCAATCTTTTTATGCTACTCTACATAACTTTAGCCAAGCAAACAATGTTCACTAATCTTGATTATATCTGGATGTCAATCCAATAGACATTTGAGTTTCTGTATTATGACCTAAATAAAACACTAATATAACTGGAGCAAGATGCTGAGAAGCACACCAGACAGGATAGTTTAAGCTACATGGAACACAATGAGAAGTTCTGCTGAAGCTTGACTCCAGTGCATTATGTGTTTGTGTACGTACGCAGCGATTCAGATTGACTTGAAATGCAATAGCGGAATTAGATGAAGCCGGAAATGTTTTCAGAAGTGTGAAACTTTCCGAGACTGCTCGCTGCATACGAACACACACTGACATATCTAACATGTGTTTCTAATGAGTGGTAATGTATGAATGGGCGAGTTGGTCAACCATGCAGAATGATGTCATCTGGTTGGCTGTATACACGTCTGTTTACACTGGGAGTTTAAATCCGCCTTGATGTATTTCTGTTTACTCTGTATCCTCTTAACTTGTGAATTATCATAAGGGATGAGGAGAAAAAGTAAAATTTGGTTTAAGGCCTTCAGTGAAACTCGATGCGTAGTTATGGTACTAAGCTTTAGAATGTTATGTTCTATGCATCAGGTTGTAATTGACAGATCTTAACCAGGCCTTTAAATTAAACAGAAGTTGAATGAATACGTTTTTCATTCAACTTCAAATGAATGAAAAACAAATGCAGCATAGTTATTCTTTTTTTTTTAATCTGCTAAAGCTGGCTTTTGACCAATAAATGATGGGTGGCCATAGTTGTTCATGCCCCTGTTCATGTACAACAGGCACTTTGTGTTATTGTAAAACTGACAAAATGATTACACAGCTGATATTTTAAACTGGCTGCAGCATCCTAAGCAACTGGCATGCTTAGCACAGTTAGCATTGTACTGTACTTATTTGAGCCTTCCTGTTATCTTCTGAAGGCATTCCTCTCTAGCAGCCTAAAGCCCAACCATTGGAAGTCTAAAATCTTTTTCTCCGGCGTACTGTGTGTATTCTGAGGGCCGCACAGACTCCGCACATACTGCTCATGGACATTTGAGATTTCATAGTTGAGCATAATTGTTACCTACGTTTTCCGTGACAAATTCCTTCATGTTATACAATCAGAATGAATATTAGCAAATTTGATGAGCTAGTGGCCACCTAAACCCTGTTACTTCTCTGGACCCTGGTGGATGCCCTAATAAAAACATATTTTGTTATTAAGGTATGGCTGATGCATATTATCCAGTTTGGTGTTGCAACACAGAGTATGCAGTCATATAAATTTACCATTACCATGGATATTTCCAGCAGATCTAGTAATGAGCAGACCTCTGTAGAGTGAAGTACGTATGCTGAAATGTCTTGTTTGAAAAGCTTTTTAAATTTCTACTCTCCATTCATTTGAAATACCTTATTTATGCTGAAATGCCCACCTTTGAGACTGGATCATTGTGTTGGCAGCCAATTATTATCAACCGATTTTGAGAGGCAACTCTATTTTCAATGAACTACTTGATTCTGTTACTAGCCACTGACACTAACAGTTCTAAAATTGTGACCGAGACTTTGGTAAAACTTTGGTATCTTTTAAGCAATTGCTTCTATTATTGCAGATTCAGATTCTTTGTGTTTGCATATTTGTTTCTTTGTGTGTCCTATGACACTGTCAGACACTAGTGTCACACAGTTAATGAAATTATCCCTTAGAGGAAACAAGAAAAGGATACAGGCGGTAACTTACAAAGTGCCTGGTCCGTTTTGTGTGTGTGACTGTGATGGAGATGTTGTCACTGGCAGCCAGTCTTGGCATTTCCACGCCTGGGCTCCACTGCAGAGTTTCCATCCTTTCCCTCCAGTACATCCCCAGTCCCTCTGTTCCTCCTTTTCTAATCGGGGCTTTCCCTTGTAATTAGTCGTTGTTCCCTCCCACCTCTTCCTCCCAAGGAGAGGCCTATTGACATAGCATGTTGGCTTCAGTAACAAGCACCCTTTCCCCCCTGTGGCTGTGGCGCTTCCCCCCTGAGGCATGAAGAGTGGGAAGTTAGCTCATAGCATCACAGCTAACTAGGCTGTGGAGCCTCAGAGCAGGCCCTGGCGCCGGCCAGCCAGATCCCCACTGGTCAGTTTTGTACTAATCCAATAAATGAGCTGCGTGCAAGGGCAAGTGTCACACACTCTAAGCATTCATACACAAAGTCACACACACACACACACACACACACACTCTCAGACACTAATCTAGATGCACAATTCAAGGTCCCAAGTTGTGACAAGCTGCTGCTAATTGTGTTCTGTCTGTCCTTGTCTCCTCCTTGGGGCTCACAGAAATTCCTCAACCAGTGGGCTGAACTCAAGTGTGTATATGTTGGTCTACTTGTATGTCTCCTTTGTTCTTCTATCCTGTGTGTGTATAGTGCCTCATTCATTTATTATTGTAATTTTTAGAAGACATAGAGTATTTACAAAAATGCTGCAATCAGCTTGTACACAGTTCTGTGGAAGGTTTCTCAGAGGAATTCTGTAAATACTAAGCAAGACCTGATGCAGTTTGGGTTTGGATCTTGGTCCTGTCCTCTCCTACACAACAATATAATATATAATAAATAATAAAGTTAACAGTTTACCTGCAAATGAAACTCTGTAGGTAAGCAGCAGAGTCAAAAGTTGATCATTTTTACCGAACAATCACGATAACTATATCTAAGCAGTAGTGCTAAAAAATGCAGGAACCCATGTAATTCCCATGGCTGAGGAATCGTAAAACACTGGAGAGACTAATTAGTGCTACATTCAAGATTAATATATTTCTTATTTGTGAATATTGTACATGTAAATGATAAATTTGGTAGATTTTGTGAAACACAAATATAAACAAATATAACTGAATCAAACAGCAATTTATTTGCTATAAAATTAGGATTACAGTTATGTCATTACCTGATGATTCCTTCACATGGCAAGATGTCTGATTTTTGTTCTGCAGATAGAAAGAATGCTCTCAGAACACTGCTTTGTTTTCCTTCATCGTAATAATTATTTATTTTCTGCCGTGTTTTTTATATTTTTCCCGTCTGATGCTTTAATCCAACAAGAGTCATGGTCGTCCTCATTGAAAGCTTGGCTGCGCCATTTGTAGCACACTTCCATTCATGCCTACATGCTTGCTACACATGACACATTCTTACCACAGGAAAAGCCCTGAGCCAGAACAGGCAGGAAAACTTTGGAAAACCAGGATACAATTTGGCACTTATGGAGCCTAAACGATTTCCTCCTGGGCGTTGGGCTTTGTCCTACTGGGAAAAGCCAAAAGACCGGCAGAGAAAATTACATCCGGGAAAATGTTTATGCAGCACACTCTGCTCCCTCACTTTTTTGGCCTGCAAACGAGTGATTATTCGTCTGCTCTTAACCTCTTAGGAAGAAGGGGGAGTGTAGGTGGGAGATGGAGAGAGAGAAATTCTTTCCATCTCTAGTCTTCGGGCAGCTGCTGGCATAGCTTACTCTTTTTCTCCCAACTTGAGCTTCCTTCTTGGCAGTGCGACTCGTATTTGGAGAACCCTTTCTGAACGTGGAACCCTCTGTGTTAGGTACTACTGGTTACGCTGAGGAAGGTGGGTAATTGGGGGAGCCTTCACACAAACTTGGAAACGCACACATTCATTCAATGTTCAGACCACTCACGTTTAATCCGTGTGTGCTCCCACTGGGTCAAGCCAAATAGAAACATTATGTTCTTCACCATAATTGCTATAGTAGCTCAGAACCTTACTTCCTTCATTCCCTTGTGACTAAACCTTAAAAGCTTAAATAGCTCACTTTATTGAACAGCCAGATAATAGACTTTAGATGTCTAGTTTTTAAAAAAAGGAAATACAAGTTAATTTGCCGCATTTAGCTAGGGCTTAAAATAAAACATAAGAATAGCAAAAAGGGACGTAAAGTTAAAGAGTTAATTATAATTTCAAAAAGAAACAAACACAAAAAGATGCACTTAAGTTTTAGTTCTTTGTCTATCAGATGTGTTGGGATGAATTCATACCTCCCAGTTTGTTTGACCATCCACTCTATAGCCAGGCCTGTGTGTGAGGTCATTTATGATCTGATGATGATCTGGTCTTCTAACACAGTGTTTTTCAACCTATTTTGAGCCAAGGTACATTGTTTTAATTAAAAAAATCACGAGGCACATCACCAACCAAAAATGTAAACAAAGATATTCTGTAGCCGCCGATATTACATATATAGATACTCTAATCAAAGTGTCTTGAATAGGAATCAAATAAACACACAAATTTATTTTTATCACATTTTACATTTCTTATTTCAATTGCACTTAACATGTACATTTCAAAATGTACTGTATGAATGTAGTAACGTTTATGCATCACTAATTCTCTTGTTTTAATGTAAAACGCTCTGTACCTACTGCCATCTAGTGGTAAGAAAATTGCGATTAGGTCGCTAATGACTACTACAGCAAAGATAGCATTATTTGCAAATAATAATTCATTTTCAAAAATCTTTTAAGACCAATTACCGTATTTTCCCAACTATTAGCGCACCATACTATAAACTGTACCTTCAAATTTTTTTAACCCCCGGGAAACCTACATATATCAGCCGCACCGGACAACAGGCCACTGGTGTCTCTGCTGCTCTCGGTTTCCCATAAGGATCCAGCAGAGGGCTGCATCCTAATAACTGCTGGCTATATTAAGGACGTAGTTCTACGTCTCCAAATCCGGTTTTGTTCACGCTGAGTTTACATGCAGCGGCTCTATTTCCCTCCTGTACTGCCAGATCTCAACTTAGAAGCTGCATCAAATAAGTTTGAATACATTTCTTCGTCGTGCCTGTGAAGAAATGTATTCATTTCTTTGCAGGCATGGTTATAGAAGTTCTCATGTGCTAGTTCAAAATGAAAATTAGCGGGTTCTTCTTTGACTTCTAGTGATTCACTTCCTGCTAAAGAGCCCCTTGGTGGTTAAAGAAAAATCCACAGAAAAGCAGCATGTTCAAAGTGTAAGAAAAAAGTAGCAGCTTATAGTCCGGAAAATATGTTAGGTGAAATTGAATAATTTCCACGGCACACCTGATGATCACTCACAGTTCTCACTCACTCACGGAAAAACACTGTTCTAACAGACCACCCCGTAAAGCCCAGCTTTCTGACACTGCTGACGGCATGTGCAGACAGCAACAGTAAAATCCTCATTGAAAATGTGGAAAAAATTTGAGCAGAAAGTAAAAACTCTGAACCACATTCTTGCTTCATATTGTCACCTTCCTAAAATGATGGCCTAAGTTATTTTTTGCCAAAAGTGATATTTGGCCCCCCAGAAAAGGGAATCACCTCCTGTTTTTTTTTTTTTTTGTTTTTTTTTTTTTTTCAAAAGATTATGTAGGCAAAAAATATAAATGTTTGGTAAAACATAATTTGGGCCACTATTTTCGGAAGGCAACAAGCTACTGTTCTGCTAAGCCAAAACTCCATGAATGAGGTCATGTTGCCCTGGTCCAGCAGCTTCCATCCAGAGACCCAGAGAAATATGAGAAAACCTCAACAAAAACACACTCCTGTACTTTTGCCACCAAATAAATGTTGAATAATTAATGTCTGAAATGCATCTTGAACCGTGTCACTGTAAAACGGCTCAGATTGGACCATGAAAGAATGAAAGGATGTTGGCTTTGCTGTGGTCTTTGCTTCCCAGGTTGTGGCTGGTTCTCTAACCCACACAAACACTTAACAGTGAGTTATTAGTGAAGTAATTTAATTGCCTTGAGGACACCAGTATCCTCGTGGGTTCACTGACTTTCGGGGTGACATGTCACAAATGTCACCCCACATAAAATAGGCATTCCCAATCTGAAACATTTTGGACCTGCATGTTTATTTTCCTCTTCGCTTCATATTTTCTTCTCACTAGTTGATCAAGTTCACCATCTGTTATTTGAACCCCACCTTCTCACTCACTCATACTCGCTGACTCCTGTTCTTCTTCACTGTTGTCATGTCTCTGGTTACATACCAACCATTCATTTCTGTCTCCCACCACCTTTGGCCAGTGACACAATGCACTGTGTCAAGCCTAACAAACTTCTGAAACATGTTCACTCCCTCACCTATGGTGGCGCTGCTCCAAGAACTACTGAAGGAAATAACACAAAAACCTCTGAAGAAGATACAGAATTCAACTTCCTTCTTCACAAAACGTCAACAAAAGCACAGTGGCATCAGATTTTAGTGGTTATAGAAGTTATCTTTTGTTATTGATAAAAGTCCACGATTCATTTCTTCCGCTTGCTTTAAATTTGCATGTTTGTTTTGGTTTTAAACACCCAGAATCCCTTGAACTGTAGCTCATTTTCTGCTTTCAGAGTGGGCTCTGGTCCGCTTGGCGTACACATGCATTTGAGTCACACCAGAGTTCAACTCAACCAGCTAAGACCTGGGTGTGTAGGTAGACCAGAGTTTACTTTTTTGGTGCACATCAGAGTTTGATTACACATTCACACCTCACCAAACCAACTTTACTTTTGGACTTTGATTATAGCGAACTAATCAGGGCTGGTGTGAATGCAGCCTTAGATGATTAAGAGCTCTACTTGAGTAACAGCAAAATATGTATATTTTTTTCATATAATAAAATGTTCAACCAGCTTTTTTTTATTATTATTTAATTTTTTTTTTTTTTACTTTTTTACTTTTCATCCTGACTTTTCAGTTTTGGTACAAGCCAGCAGCTTCCCCATCTACTCATCCACAGCATAACCCAACCCAGGAGGCTGTAGGTGTTAGGTCACTCACTGTAAGAAGGGTGAGAGTGAATGATGGATTGGTGCGGAGGAGGAAAGTAGGGAAGGTGGGCTGGGGGTGGAAGTCATGGGAACCGACAGGCATAACTCTGCATTTGTTTTCTTTTAACAGCTCATTCGCACATCACGTTTTCAAATGCAAGCAAAAGCAATTTGTCCTCTCTGTCTTCCCCTCGCGTCCTCCCCTCTTCCTCCCTCATCCTTTGAATCATTCTCCAGCTGGGCCCAGTTTTGCTCATTTCGTGTCAGCATGTCTGTTTATGTCTACACTGCTGTGCGTGTTTCATAGTGTGTTGGTTACACATACACACAAACACACTCACACGCAGAAGCCTGAGGACCTTGACCAATTCCCAGTGGAAAAGCGTGGCGTCGCTCTCCGTCACAACATCTGGAAGTGGGCATTTTGCAGTCGGCAGCCGCTACACTCTGACTTGATTATATTATCTTGTTGGTACATGTGTGTGTCGGATGTGTGTGTGCGCATGTGAAACACAAATCGCATACTGTAGATACGCATACACCTTCAGGTTGATAAACTAATAAGTTATGTATAGGAGGCTGTCAGACTTTGTGAGTGTTATGTGTGGGTGAAGAAGAGCTCTCGAGCGGTGGATGTGTTTCCGTGCGTGTGTGTGAAGAGGTCAAGTGGTGATTGCTGATGTTGTCTGCTTTAAACACATGTTTAGCCAGGGCCCACTCAAACGTTTGGCAACCATTAGACAACTTCCTCTCCATCTTCCGGACTTAGGTCTCTACGGATTTGTGTGTGTGTGTGTGTGTGTGTGTGTGTGTGTGTGTGTGTGTGTGTGTGTGTGTGTGTGTGTGTGTGTGTGTGCATTCACAGGTGTGGAAACAAGCTGGAATATGTTCAAACCAGACTTTAATATGTGGAATATATGACTTATAGGGATGTGAAATATTTACCTTACCAAAAATGTTCTCTAAATGTTCTTTTATGAAAGTAAGTGCTGACTTTTCTCAGAGGCATGTTTTTCTAAGGGATCAACAGAACTGTGAACTTTGCTTGTAACTGTGGCTCCAGAGCTTCTCACACACTCCCTGGAATCACACACACACACACAAACGCATGCATAGACACCTAAGGGCCTCTGTCGGTCATCAGGAAATGAAAGGATCATTTAGCTTAGAGAGAAGATGAGAGGATTGTAGAAGAGAGGTGGAGGAAGAGTATCTGTAGTTTCATGCAGATTCTAGCAACAACAATGTTTTGATATACACGCTATTAAAATGTGGACCGTCACGGACCGACCAGCTTTGTAAATCATGGAGGTGTGATGACCCATAGTCATGATGGTCGGTAGGTAGGACACAAGGTAATTCAAGGTAGAAGTAGAAAGTGGTCGGGTTATGAAATCAGTCATTTTGAACTGTCAATAAGTAGCCATTACTGTAGTGTTCACACTATGACTCCTCATGCAGGTTTGGAAGCTCCCTGTCCTTCATGAATCTGCTCCAAGGTCAATACAGCAGCATAACTAACTGCTATATAATGTGTGTGGGTTTTTTTTATTTATTTTGGTTTATATAGACATATAGATGTTGAATGTGATTTATTAAAGTAGTTTAGGGGCCTGGAGTAAAACAACTGAATGATGAGCTGACTGAACAGTCAACTGGCTACCTAAACAGCCTCTGTTGTTGGTTATTATGCAAGATGACCGTTTAATGAGAAAACTATTTTTCAGTGGTAACTTTGTGCTTTGGGACTTAATTATCATTTAAACATATAATTTACACAGGTCAATGGATTCATATGTGAACATAAGTATGGAGTGTATATGTGTGGTACAGATGGTATGTTTGGGGTCTCCAGTTACGGAACACTCCTAGATTTTCTCTTTTATACAATGGATACTATTCCAAAGTGATTTAAATACCACAGCCTGGGCTCCCAATGGCAGCTTCCAGTACACCATGTCACAAAGCTCAAATTATCTCAAGCTGCTTTCTTGAAGATGGAAATCAGCTTATTTGTTATTGCTTATTGTTGTAGAACGGGAGATTCATGGGTCATAAATCCTATCATGGAGCTGCAACTGGCAAATCTGCAGCAGCCACTGGTCCTTTTGGGCACCTCCAGCATTGAAAACTCCTTCCACTGTTGCCACCATTGACCAAGTTTGAGTTGCATCCTTCTCTGATTGTGCAGTCAGCCACGCAGCACTCTATTTTTGCAGTAAAATCTAGTAAATAAAAGCAGTAACAGATTACTAACTGTCTATTATTTTAAAAATGTGGAGATCACATACTTTGAGTTAATGTTTAAAGGGTCAATAAAAGTCCATTAACCAGTTGAACTTGGGCCCAGTTGGGTCCAAATTTTTGGCAACCACAGCCATTCTTGCATTTCAATGTGTAATAAATGGTACAGCAAGTATAGCTGAGCAACTTGATGTCATTTTAGCAGATATGACATCATTATATGATATGACAATATTATCTTGATAGGAGCTTCTTTAAAAGGTGAGAAACTGTGAGCGTGGATCTGTAGCCAGCCAGGCTTGTGTTGGGCCTGGGCAGAGTGCATCCAGAGGACATGCACAAATCCCACTGGGCACAGGAGACACATGTGTCTCTGCTAATACTCTGCTACTACACCTGGTGACGAGCACACCAGTATATGCATGCACTGATTTTCATGCCCTGTTTAGCCCATCACCATGTGGGGCTGCTTGATTGGCCACAGTGGAGGTGGCCTAGTATGAAGCAGCAGAGAGTTCCACACATTATGTTAGAGTGATGTGCTTGGCTATATCCTGACAGTTTTGTCTGCAATAAATCTTTTTACTCTTCGGTCTCCATGTTTGTAGTCCTGACATGTAGGCCAAGAGCCTAGATTGATTCATGTTGAGGATTTTTTTTAAAAATCATTTTTGGTGTATGCTTATCTTTTGAAAACATAGCTATGTGTGTTTAAGTGTGTGGGGTTGTAAAAAGTAAATGTGTGAATGTGTGTGTGCGTGTGCCCCAGGTGCGCCCGTGTTGCAGATTATCTCTATATCCAAGCTAGTTTGACACCTCCGCATTCAGACTAGCGTTCAGCTGCTAGCTCTGGCACATCCAGGACCAGCTCGACCTCATGTGAACGCTCTGTCGCCTCCACTCATGCTCACTTAGGTGAGTGTGCATGCACTCAAATCGGACTGCAGTCGTTTGCATGCCCACACCTTTGTTCATGCACTTTTAATGGGATTTTGTTGATTCCGCCTGCCTTTGTGCTTCCAGGTTGAGCCTTTGAAGTACTTTTGTAAATACCAACACATTCCTAGATCTTCATACTTCGCCTGCTGTATGTGTATGCGTGTGTATGCGTGTGTATGCGTGTGTATGCGTGTGCGCGTGTGACTGTGTGTGTGCGGGTGTGTCTGTGTGTGTGCGGGTGTGTGTGTGTGGACGTGTCCTTGTATAGATTTGCTCTGTAGCTCCACATAGGTGTTTTGTATGTGCGTTACAGTTGCTTTGCACAGTGCACTGTGGTAGGCTGATGTGATGGTGTTACCACCTCGATAGACACCCAGTCAGCAAGGCTTGCTAATCTGCCTTTACAGAACTCTGTGTGTGTACAAAATTCTTCCTAAATGCTGCCATCAAGACTTTTGAGGCGTGCATATGCGTGTGCATGTGTGCGTGTACATGTGTGTGTCACAGCCAGTATGTGTCAATAGATCATTTGACAGCAGATGACTCAGACACAGACTCAACACTCACTCACAAAAGAAATGGAAAAGACATTTGTATGACCTAAAATAATTCCTTCTCTTTACACTTTCATCTTATTAAAGGTTTTTTGTCAGGACACAGTAACACATATACACACATGGACACGTGCATGCCCTGCTGGCAATCATTAGAGTGCATGGAGTGCCTCCAGGCAGTGAGGGCCTTTTAGCTGAAGCCATCTCTTTCTTTTTTCTCTCATTGTTTCCTTGGTTTCCTTTTCCCTCCGTCTTCCCCGCAGGCTGAACCAGCGGCTCCACTCAGACAGGCCTGGCACACACAGCACAGGGCTGGGTTACCCTTTAACAGAAAGATACTTTAAAAACAGCGCTTTGGTTGACATTTACTGCAACTAAAAGCAATTCCACTCCTACTCAGATTCAATAATACATTATCAAAGTGTCATTAAGTCTTTCATCTGTGCTGGTTGAATAAAATAGCAGCTTTCCTCCTTTATCAGTATGCTGCTGTGTTTCCTCCATTTTCTGCTCTGAAGTGTTCCTCAGAGCAGGCATAAGGCAGGCGGACCTCTTTATGACCACTCCTCATTGTCCTCATGACCCCTGCATGTGTGGGTGAATAGACTGCTCACTCTTTGGGCTGTGTTTTCATGATCACAACAACCACTATCCTTGCTGTGTGTGCATGTGTGTGTGTTTGTCAGTTAGTCATAGCCTTAAAAGCCTGACAGTGGGGTCAGCTGGCCACAGACCGTGAGTCTGGCACACCATCCACATTCATGCACATCACTATGTCCCAAATCATATGGAGCATAACTAATAACTTCATAAAGACACACCTACTCAACCAAAATCAATTTCTTGTCCAGCAGCCACCATTGTGCTAATGGTGTTAGCTTAAAAAGCTGCTTTTCTGCAGCAGATGTGCCTTGATGCTTCCAGACTGTCATTTGACCCAAATTCTCTCACATCTCTCTCTTACACACACCCACACAAACACACATTATGTACCCTGTATTTAATGTCAAATTAGTTGAATGACTAATATGGGATTAGTTTACATAAACAGGATTTTATTTTTTAGCTCTACACCCTATAAATATCAGGAAGTCACAGATCGTCTGCTCTCAACCTGTAGTGCATTTATATTGTGTGCAGTTCCTGTACCTGACTGTGTGATAGTTCTGTGCGTGTGTGTATGAACGCCCCACCAGGAGCCAGGCGTTCAGGCTCTCGTCACCCCGCATCACTGTCACAAAGCTGTTAATGAGGGGCACATTTACTGCTGCATTAGGAGAAATGTCATTACACACACACGCACACACCTATTCATTGACTTCTTTACGTCTGCGGTTACTCTCCTGTAAGCTGACATGGTTTTAACGTTTGAGGCGATTTGTGTGGGAAAAATGTGAAATCAGATTTTCAATTTGAAACACTTTATTGATCCCAAAGGAAAATTAAATGTGTAACTCATATCGTCCAGGTTTCTGTAAAGGATCATTGCCAAGGCCAAAGGTTGTGGGCAGTAATGATCTCCTGTCTGTATTACAGTATATTTGGATAAGCTTCTGACTGAAGACACTGTTGTTGAATGATAGCCTCCATCATACAGGAAGAGGATGGTCAGGGTTGTTCATAATTTTCTTGATTTTATGAAGAACCCTTCTTTGCATTGTCATCTCCAGAGGTGTTGGATGAACACAAAACAACCCTTTATGCTTTTGGCAGGCGAGTGTTTATGTCCGTGTTTGTTTTGAAGCAAGAAAGAGACGGGATGTGAAAGGGATGGCTGCAAAGAGACAAGGGTCACTGCTGAGTGCTCTCCGACAAACCCACTCCTCTCAGCTCTGTGTGCCGCTGCGTGTGTGCGTGCATGTGTGTTTGTGTGCTTGACAGATGACTAACCCAAATGCTGTCAAAGTGTTGTGTTACTCTCACGCCTCTGTTGCTGTGACTCACTCAGTGTGTAAGATGTTTGTGTGCGTCTGTGTGTTACTTGTTAGTCATTGACTGGTAAGGGCCCTGGGTACATTGACATGACATACGTCTCTGCCGCTCTATAATGTGTGATGTTCTTTGCTGACTCGCTTCATTTCCTATTGATTTTTCCTAGAAACACTTTAAACCTGAAGCTAATTGAAATTAGAAACACTTTTGAAGTCTAGATTCCTTCGTCTTTAAGAAACATCAGCAGTTAGCCAAGATAACGACAGGAAGGAAACAGATGGAAATCTAGCTCACTCCAGGAACATCTTATAAGAATAAGAGGGTCAATCTGCACATCCACACTAAATCACGATCCGTCCTTTACTCCTCCACTACGAGGAATGGCACATCAGTTGTAGTCTTCCTTGGTCTTGTCGTTGATGCCAAGCAGACCTGGTGGCTTTGGCTGAATAAAGAGGTTATGAAATAATGCAGTGGAAGAAATCTGATGACTAATATTCAAAGCTTGTGAAAAAAATAGCGACTTACAGTTCACAATCATTTCAAGAATATTACTACATATTTATTTGAAACCCGTTGTTTTTGTGTTTAAATTAATAAAGATCCCTCACCTGCCACCATCAGCTGGCCAGATCACATACTTGGACATAAAGGTCTCCCCTAAGTTGTCACAGATGTTTCACCTCAATTTTACCCCACTATTGAAAACAATAAAAAATGACTTAAAACAATGGATAAGAATACCTCTTTCAATTATAGGATCCATTAACCCCATTAAGATGATGATACCATCTATTCACCATGATCCCCACTCAAGCCACCGCAGCATTTTTCACCACCCTGTACATAATTATGACATAATTTTACTGGAAAATGTAAAATCCTAGAATAAAGCTAACAACATTGCAACAGTTAAACCTTCAAGGCAGCCTAGAAGCACCAAATTGTCACCATTACTACTTAGCTAGTCAATTACAATACCTCATCAAATGGATACACTCAACCCACCACTTTCATCCCTGGCTCGAACAATCAGACTGCAAAGACATATTAACAAAAGACTCATTAGCAACACAAGCAGACAAGTAGACCTTTTTAAAAATCTTTTTTCTTTTTAAAAATGTTATTTGTCTTTCTGTTTATTCACTGTCACGTGCTGTTTCTATTTTAATTATGTAAAGCACTTTGAAATGCCTTGTTGCTGAAATGTGCTATACAAATAAAATGTGATTGATTGATTGATTGATTGATTGATTGATTGATTGATTGATTGATTGATTGATTGATTGATTGATTGATTGATTGATCACGACTATTTGAAGAACCCAGCAATTGCAGCAACTCTGATAGCTTGGTGGAAAATCAATAAAATAAAAAACTCCATATTCTCACCCACAACTTGAACACCCATATGGAATAATCAAGATTTCACTGCAAATAAATCACCCCTGTCTGGAATTAAATGGAAGAAAAAAGCCATCACATACCTCCACCACACCCTAGAAGATCATAGCTTCTTACCATTTCAACAACAGCTTATTTATAAATAAAGCACTGACAGAAAACCAAGTCAACCAAACCTACTTGATAGCATCGCTAAAATTGCAAAGTCTCCAAAAAATTCTCAAAACTATATAAGCTAATATCTTCAACCAATAATGCACCTCCAATTCCAATCACCAAATGGGAAAAAGCTCTAACTATCCACAAAATAATCAATTTTGGAATAATGTCTTATATAACATTTTTGTCATGTCCAACAACACCAAGATACAGTTGACACAATATAAAATAATCCACCAGACACATTTTACACAGCACAGGATGTCATGGGACTGAGAGAATCAGACGTTTGCACACACTGTACACTTGATCTTACTGATGACAACCTCTGTCCACCAATACAAAACTTCTGGAAAGAAACTCACCAAACTATATTAAATCTCGGGGCATAACATCCCACTATCTCCTTCTGTCTGCTTGATTGGTAATCTAGATGAACTGAACATAAACTCCAAACAGACCCAAACCCCATTGCTTGTGGCCCTGACTATTGCCAAGAAAAATGTACTGCTTAACTGGAAAAAATAAATAAATAAATTAGTGCCTCACAATGGCTAGCTCTACTCACAAAACTGATATCAATGGAGCAACAATCAGCAATACATAAAAACCAACTTGAATATTTCAATAAAATATACTCTATATTTTTAGATGACACGTCATTCAGTGAGTTAATGCAATGGCCAAAGCAAAGACCAGAGGAATGGAGGGAAATGAGTGAGCCAAATAATAAGACTCTTAGTGTTTTATCCTTATCCTTGATTAATTAATTTTTTGTTCGGGCATATGCTTTTATTTATTTATTCTCTTTTTGTTTGCTTTCTTTTTTCCCCTCTCTTCTCCACTTTTCCCCAAAACATATGTGATACTAGATTAGTTAGAGAACAGAAAAATAATTCAAATCAGAAAATAACTGCCAAGATTAAAAGAAAAAAGCATATCCTAATCCTAATTAATCAATTTCATTTTTGACGTGTTCTGTGTTTTGTTTTTGTTTTTACTTTAAATGTATCCTTTTTAATGTATACTTTCTTGTTTGTGTCTTTTTTTTAATTTAATTTCTCTTGCCGTTATTCTATTATCTGGTTAATTATTTTGTAGATCAATACCCCTTTTTTTGCTTTTTGTCACTCTGAAATGAAGCTAGATAGCTGCTAGATCAGGAGCTGCAGCGGCAGCTCAATAGGACATGCACACAGTATTTTTGTTTTCAGTTTTTTTTATGTGACTTTATGCATTTTCGTGTTGATTAAGCATTTTTTAAAAGGAAGATTTCTTTTTATATTAAAACAAGATTCATACTTTTGCACACAATGGGTAAATTCTTTAAAAAATACATTAAGGGAAGCACTTTTTAACATCTTGTAAGACTAATGTTCAATTGAACCACAGCAGTTTGCGTCATTTGTATATTTAAGTAATTTTATTTACACTTGGCAGCTGATTTCAAACCAAAAATAAGGCAAAATATTTATTTATTTATATTTGACACACTGAGAGCATTGTGTGATTTTATATGTATTTAAATGTAGTTTTTTTTTGTTCTGGTACCTGTCTATAAATAAAAAGTAAAAAAAAATAAAATAAAATAAAATTCAAAGTTACAAAAATGTAACTTTGAATTTTACATTACAGTTTTATAATTTCCCAAAAGAGCAGAAAATATGGAATATAATCTATGCTCTTTCCAGAGAAATTTCCTGCAAACAGCCATCACTATCTACAATAACACTTTGAAGAATTTAAATTAATATGACTTACATACATTTCCAAACATTTTCATTTCCCTTTGGGATCAATAAAATATTTTTGAATTTTTATTTGAATGTGTGACATTGTTATCAAAGTATTTAAATAATTATCTTGTGATATAATTTTTTAGGCAATATTGCCCACACCTAATAGTATATTTTAGCCTCATTCTGTAGGTTTTATTCTCATTTTGTAGTTTTGTATAAACATAATTTTCTTCTGTGTACACTGAAAGTGGATGTCCAAGTAACAAATAAAAGGCAAAGTTTTGTCTCGCTCTCCTGTAATACTTTTAACCGGCAGAACCATCATCCAGCGACTTCCTGGCCCTTAGTTCAGTTGGTCAGTGAATATTAGCAGAACATAATCCTGCCTGTCTTTATGCAGTAACTAGTCTGTTGTGGCAAGTCTCTGATGCTGATGAGGAAATGAATGATGATCAGTGAGTCACTGCCACATGTGTTAGCCTGCTAGCATGGGTGGCTTGGATCACTGGCTAAGCTGTTAGCATCTGACTCAACTCAGCCCTGCTATAATGTACAAATCAAATGTGACGTTATTCATCCAGCCCACACACACATGCAGTCTGTACAGAGGCACAGACCCAGCCTGCTGTTTTATCTGCTCACTTGACCAAACACAAACTTTATGTTTCATCTCAATCCACTAAATCTACCGTAGACTATCGCATTTCCATAGAACAGGGCATATGCTCAAACACATGAAACCAAACAGACAAGATTAAAAACAAGCTTCCGAGGCTAGACTCGGTACTCTGAAATGAAGTGAGCTTGTTCCCAGCAACCTCCATCAGTCGTGTAACCCAGCACTGACATGAGTTCCTGTTTTATGCTCCCCCTCTATCCCCTCTATCTCAAGTATGGTGAGTAATCAAAAGCAGATGGAGCTGAGACTGTGTAGTCGGTCTGTTATTTTAGCCCTCCGCACAGCCACTTTTATTTCCTCTTTTCCTCCAAAGCCTTTATTCCATATTCAGACACTAATTCCTGACCACAACACACAAAGACTACATCCATGTTTCATTGATTACAACAAGCCCAAGTGATTTTTTTTCTTTTAAAACACTTGAGATATTACAGAGGCTGCTGTACATAGTGATTGTTGTTAGAAAGCAAATTACATCATGGGAACTACGAATAGTCTTACTCATTAGGTCACTCCTCGTGTTCCAGTCTCCATCCCATTTTGACATCAAAGGGTGCCCAAAAACCACTGACACAGGATCAGCTTTTCCTCATTTCCTTCAGCTTCAAGATTAAGATCAAAGGAGCTTCTAATCTGATTCCAGGTTGGCATTCTAATATCAACTTTTGACCTCACCTTTGTGGTGGTAGGATTGTTGGCAGATCTGGAAAGGGGAAGGATTATTTTTGTATGGCTCTTCCATTAATTTGTTCATTTGTTTTGGAATATGCTCTGTACTGCTGAACCAAACACAGTGCTGTGAAATAGCATTTGTCCTTGTGTGGATTTATTGTTATAAATGAATTTGATCTCATCCTTCTCACAAATCAACTGCCCTGAACTACCTAGGTCCAAATGCTGCCTGACCCATAGAATCAATAAATCACTCAAACAGGAACCTGCTTGCCCCAAATAGAACTGTCTGAAACATTAAGTGGGCTGAAACATTTCAAAGCAAACCACTTATATCTATCACTCCAGAAAAGGTTACAAGCTGGCTATTTGTTTTTATTTTATTTTGAGGTCTGTGACCTTCACTCATAGAAACCAGACAGAAAATGAGCAAAGAGAGAAGGAAAGAGACTCACAGGTAAGACCTGGATTTGAACCTGTTTCTATGTCAAAGACTGTAGAGGCAGGATCTGAGGCTTTGGGACTCCAGCACACCACAGTGAGAGTCTGTATCCACAAATGCAGAACACATGAAACAATGGGGAGTTTTACTCCAAATGAACAATGACGACTCATCCAGAAGGTTACAAAAAACTCAGAACAACATCTGAAGCACTTCAAGCCTCACTGACCTTAATTAACCTCAGGGTTCCTGAATTAACAAGGAGACAGAGATGGATCAGTGGACAGGTCCGAATCCAAAATCGCTGCTGACCAAAGGGACACAAAGGCCATTTCCTATTTGCTACTTAAAAAGGTTTGGATGATGGCCAAAACTTTTGCAAGACTAATCTTTTTGTAATGTGTGTTTTGTGACAGATGGGTGCATTTTAGAAATAGAACACATAGAACATACAGTCAAACATGTTGGTGACAGTGTGGTGTCTGGGCCTGCTTTGTTCCTTCAGGATCTGGATAATTTGCTGTAAATGAGCAGAAAATCATGAAGAATGTTTGCCGTTAGTTTGTGATGGTGCACTTGGTGGTGCACACCCCCACATCTGAATAGCTAAGAAAAAAGCAAAGATGTTTTGGAGAGGCCTAGTCAAAGCCTGGATTTAAATCCAATTGAGAATTTGAGTTACAACCTTAAATAGACTATTCATGTCCAACTGCTAGTGTAACCATATAAAAAAAATCTGCAAAATTCTTACACAGTGATATGAAAGACTCAGGATAAGTAATTGCAAATATTTAAGTTCTCCAGAAAGCCAAGCAAAACAGTTTTACTGTTAACAATACAATACCAATACAAGCTGTTCTTGTTACACGTTCATTCAGGAAGAATGAATTTTATTTTGGGGGTTGTGGAATGTCACAATTTGTTCAGTATGCATGTCAGCATTGTGAAAGTAGTTTTTATTTTTAAACTTGAATAACTGGAACAGTGGTTTTTTATTTGTCATTCTTATACACAGTCACTATCCACCTGTTGTGTGCAGTGCCTCCAAATTATTAACTTAGTCACACTTCTTTTTCCAACAAGCAACGTAAGAAGTAGAGCACAGTTTCCAGATAATGACACGTATTGTGGTGACATTAATGCCAGATCAAAAAGCTGGCTTCTTCATGACATTTTAGCTGGGATAAACAAACAAGGCCAGGCTCATTACCAAGTAAACACAACAAAGGGATGACTACCTCCATCGAACCACCCTCCTGCATGAGGACGGGAAGACAAACCCGTCTCATTTAGGTTGTGTGTGTGCTGTTCAGTGAACACAGTGTTCCTGCATTTCCACTTTAGGTTGCAGTACTTCCAGCTCATCTCCTTTTACAAGGCTTGGCTATGACATAATTACCCACTGTCAATTAGATCACATCCTGTGCCGCACTGCCGGCTGAGGCCACTGTTAATTAATCATTGGTCCCTAGACACATCTCCTTCATGCTGATGTTTCAACTCCTTTGACCATGGTTGGCTGTGATCATTGAGAAGGCCAACAGGGGAGTTGGGAAAGGTCCGGGGGAATCCCTGAAATAGTTTATCATGTACAACACAAACGGCAAGTTTATAATTTCTACACCTCCAAAATTGGCTAGGTAAATAAAATTCTAATCGAAAAAATTGCTATAATTTTCAGAAAGTTGATATGGTCCCCTTGCAACATGACGGCACGTCTGCAAGATCCCTCCCCAATCGCCCTACTGGAGGGCAAAAATCTGCTGGGTGACGACGGCTACTATTTGTTCTAGCGGTTATCAATACAATACACGAACTCTTAAATGTACACCTGATATACAATAGAAAAAGTGATGCAATTGTCAACACACATCGACCCACCTAGATAACAAGGTCAGGAAGAAGCTTGAATAAAGAAAAAGATAGCGAGGGAAAGTGAAGCAGTTAAGTCACGCTGGCTTGACTTTGACAACAGTAAAAAATAGGCAACCCACACCACAACTCTGACAGATTATCTGTAGAGCGGGTGTTTAAATTAGCTAATCAACCACTGCTGTGTTTTTACTCGCTAACAGCAGCGGTAGCAACACATTGGTTGCTTATTCATTATTGCAAAATAAACATCAAGCCTAAAACATAATACTGCAATGGACTGAATGTTCTGTTATTTGTGTGGGAAATGTTTGAGTGTTCTTTAGTGTTGAATCCTGAAACATAAAGTGGCATTGTTGTCAGTTGCAATGGCAACAAGGATGCATGGAGAGTAGCTGGCACAGAGACCGAGAAAAAAGTGTTTTTGAGTTTTATATATATATATATATATATATATATATATATATATATATATATATATATATATATATATAACCTACATCTCCATGTTTCAATTAGTTAAAGGAAATGTTTTACCACAGCAGCTCAGCTATGGATGTCATGTAAAAGAATAGTGTTATGCGCATGCGCAAAATTCTGGATATAAACAATTAGATGCAAGTTTGTTCCACCTGAAAGAATAAATAGAGTGATACAAATATATTGTCACAATCATTATAATAAATTCCTTACCTTTATCATGCAATAGTATTTTTTAAGCATTTAAATTCAACAGTCCAAACACTTATCTCATATTTGGAGACATGAGATGGAAGGAAATATTATAATCTCTGTGATTTCAAGAACTGTCTCACATTTGACTAATCTGTGACTACACACTCTTTGGGGTGATGTATGCACAGTGCTGCACAGAGTTTTGATTAATCTCCTACATTGTGTGCATGTGTGCTGTCATAATCTTCCAGTGCCATGATCAAAGCAGGTAGGCCTGTGGTCAGGTCGCACACTGACTCACATGCACATGACAGACAAACATTCCTCCAAATGGTTGTTACATGCCAGAGTCAAATTAGTCCATGGGCTTTTTAAGTGGCACAAAAGGTTCAAATTAGAGACACGACTTTGAAGCTCCACAGTTTGCATTGATATTGTGGAGCCCCTTGTGGCTTTGGCCTCTATATCATTCCCGTAGAAAAGAGCATGTTCACATCAAAGGTTAACTGGGGCATGTGTACTGTAACTTGTCACCAGCATAGGCTTGATTTCCAAACAGCAGGGAATTGGGACGGGATGCTATGTAGGCCAGGAAGAGGCAAAGTGTGTAATTACATCAGGATCTGTGGGTTGCTCCCAGGCCTCTGACTGAATATTACACACAGGTTGTTGATCTGAAAATGGATTATACTATGCTATTCCATGCTGTACTATACCGTACTGTACTTATACTATACAATACTGTTTTATACTTGATATGTTCCTATTTGCTTTTCTGAGCATCCACTGGCATTGATGCTTCACTGATTGGTTCTCTAGTCTTCCAGAGGGAGACATAGGGATGGCCGTCATTGTATTGGAAGCTGTGCTGTACTGCACTATATCATACGATACTCTATTGTATACTATGTATGAATCTGGATTATGCTGTGCTAGGGGTATGAATAATCTTGAGCCTATCTGCATGCATGCATCCACCAAGATAAATATTATCTTGTTTATATCACGTTTATATCACACAATCACATTTATTTGTGTTGTACAATATCAGCAACAAGGCATTTTAGTATGTATATATATGTATATATATATATATATATATAAGAAGATTTTACATTTCCAAAACATCTGTCTTCATGTTGTTTTTTTGTAGCTTTACATATAATTCTTTTCAACCAACAAAGTCTATTAATAAGAACTATTAATTTATTTCTCATAATCTTTGGTCCTTTTCTGGTATATTATTGTTGCATTGCATTTGTAAATACATAGCAATTGTTTTAACATGTTAAATCAAAATATAAGTTCTGTCTCTAGAATAAAACACAGCTCCCCTGTGGAGGTGGAGACAACTCCGACTAATTATCGTCATAAAAATAATAGGTTAACAAGCACAGTCCCCCATGCTTGGAATTGTAATTACATTACAAACAAATAAGTATTAAAGAAATGACAGAAATAAACTTGAACTAAAATGTGAAGTGGTTAGAATGGGTAGAGCTGGGTAAGAAATTTGAAACAAATTGGTAAAGTTGTGGACTGATCCTGAGGTAGCCAATTGAACTTCTTAGCACTCATTTTTTTATTTTATTATCAAAATGACCTCTTTGATGTTAGTTCTTCTGCTTCATGACTGTTCACATTACGAAAGAATACACTGGAACAGGACACTCTGGGTGTGTTGCGTTCAGTTTTACATAATGTTCAGAGTGAGCATTCCTGTAGTGTCATTGTCTTTGAACTATGAATACAACTAGATACAAACAATTTTGACAATACAGAAAAACAATATCTGCTGTGTGTGTTGGATTCCAGAACCTGATAAATGTGCATGCAGAGGTTGATGGTAGTAATGAGAAACAGGTGGACTTCTTCCCATGTGGTCAATTCAGGCTGTCTCTCATCCTGATGACGACAAAATTGATCGGAAACACTTGTGTCTACTGTTGTTTCCCATTTTTCTCCCCTTCTCTGACAATATTGTGACTTCCCTGGACAATAGCCAGTAGCTGAGAATCCACGAGTAATAAGATGGAATAGAGCCAGTGTTAGATTGATGATGACACATGAGGAAGCTTTTACTTGTTGTTCTTTTTGATGCCTCTGAATTCTCAAGTAGAACTTTGTCAGTAACTCCACCTCCGAAATGAGCCTTAACGGTTGGAATCATGCTGGACAAGTTTGTGTGGATCTCCACCACACATGCACTCTAGGCAAAACTGCTCAGTTTTTCCCTCACCTTCTTCACTCGTGTGTATTTGTATGTTTGAGATGGTGTTCTCCGGATCTTCACCTTTCCTGACACTTGTGTGGCCCATCAGTGTCTATGTGAAGTGACAGGCCACATCCTGGGGCAGCTGGCAGGAGCTGGCACACTGCAAAAGCGCAACACAACTCTGCACACACACCTACACACGCACACACACGCACACGCACATACCTCAGGCCATTCTCCAGTCTTGATTCCTAAACACATTTGCTCCAGTTCCTGCTGAGGTGCTGCAGGCAAGGCTGTTGGGGAATAAGGAGAGGCAGGATGTATGGAGGACTAACTCTTTACACACTATTACCCCTAACAAGCACACACAAGGTTATCTATCACCTTTGAAAAATGCACAGTTAAATTCTTCTGGATTGGTCTGGAACAGGCTGGCATTGCCCTGCATTGCTATCTCACAGGCATGCAACTGGAAGTTGGGGAAGAGATGAAGCATTCTGACCCTAGGAACAATTACATCACCTGCTGTTAGAAGTACACAGAATACTGGTTGGTGCAACTATGGAAGTTAATCCCTCTATGAGGAATGCATTGTCAAATTTGTGTCTCCCAGTTGAAACGAGGGAATCTTGTTGTTCACTTGCACTTTTTAGTTTGCTGTGGTTTAAACCTATGCCTCTTGCTAGATACTTTAGTTTTGTTTATAGTTTTAGATGTACTGACATCAAAATGAAAGAGGAAACATATCCTTGTGTGTGTTCTTTTTACTGCTATCTTTCTGGTGGTTTTCTCTGAATTAAAGATTGGAATCCTATTGTCTAATTATTCTCATGTCCTCTCTCTGACATTTTGCATGCTGGAGAAAAATTGTGGCTGTATAACAGTGTGGAGAATTCTCTGTTCTTCTCTTGTACATAGGCGTAAATCCTTGAGGTCACAGGGGGGTCTGAACCCCCAATCTTGGAAAAGTCTAGAATTGTTCCCCTCCCAAAGAAATCATAAAAGAAACCCTTGTATTTAAACAATATCAATATAAAAAGGCAATACACAGCAAAGTATGAAGTAAATCTGCCATCTGCCATTTATCTAAAAAAAAAAAAAATATATATATATATATATATATATATATATATATATAATATTATTTTTAAATGTTAGAACAATGGTTTAGTCCAAAGTGTAGGAAGAGCAACAGCTACGCTGCTGCACGGCACAGGCTCTGTTAGAACCGCTGTAGTGTTGTTGCTGTGGCTCTGCAGAACTAACAAAAATCCCTCCAATGAGTAAATACTTAAAGTAAAAGACATGTAACACATTTTAATTACCTTCACTGCTCAAGAGGAAGAAACACATTGACAATAAACAGTTCGTTATTTCATTACTTTGGCTGAATCATGATTAACTGCCACCTTATGCTTTGGAAATCAAAACTAGCAAAACTGCTACATTGCTTTCATAGGCTGGCTACCTTTGACAGAAAAAGGAGTTATTTCATTTATATTTAGCTCTCTAACTCTTATTTTAATAAGAAGAGTTTGGAACGGGGGCTTCACAGTGGCGCAGTTGGTAGAGCTGTTGCCTTGCAGCAAGAAGGCTCTGGGTTCGATTCCCGGCCCCGGCCTTTCTGCATGGAGCTTGCATGTTCTCCCTGTGCATGC